>MU696209.1:6371-20780 GCA_026770625.1 Nicotiana glauca | reverse complement strand
TATATATATATATATATATATATATATATATATATATATATATATATATATATATATATATATATATATATATATATATATATATATATATATTTGCATATTTGATTATGTTGCCCACAGTGGCTGAGACGATCTGATGGGATGCCCTCAGTGACTTGATGATGTTATGTACACCTATACCCATGCACGACATGATATTTATATACACGTGCATAATATTATAAATGTTTCAGAATTTAAAAAGTTATTCAGATTTACAGATAGATTTCTTTATTCCATGTTTTATCTATGCCTTTTACGTACAGATTTTCATGCCTTACATACTCAATACATTTTTTGTACTGATGCCCTATTTCATGAGGCCTGAGTTTCATGCCCGCAGGAGCAGGTAGGTAAGTCGCCAGTCCCTCTTCTTAGGATCCATGATCAGTGAGAGTTGACGTGCTCCACTTGATTTGGAGCAACTTTTGATTTTGGTATGATATATTTGTATATATATGGGTATGGCGTGGCTCTGTACCATCTTTGTACGGTTATGTTTCTATTAGAGGTCTGTAGACAGTATGTCTAGTTGGATAGTATGTGCCCTTGTCAGCTTCCAATTTTGAGGTACATAGTTGTCTATAGCAGCCTTGTCGGCTTGCCCTACGTATGTAGCACGTATGCCTTTTTGGGCAAGTTTCCTTCATGTATATTATTTTGGTTATCTACCAGATGTTATTCAGGTTTATATCTTAGACGCATGCTTATGGGTGTTTGACAGATAGGACTCGGACACCCGTTGCGGCCCATCGGTTTGGGTCATGATAGCTATATTCATTCTTAAATATTTTATATTATATTCAATTGCATAGTATTCAATTCGATTGTACTCAAACAATAAAAATATATATAAAAAAATGATATTCGGTTTTATTAAAACTACAAAAATTCAAAAAATATAGGGATCTTCTATAAAAAAATAACCTTCAAAATACACAAATACATGCAAAAATATAATGTATTTGAGGTCATTTGTACAAAATATAATGCATTTATGTCATTATATGTGACTTAATAGCAAAGAAGCGAAGAATGTTCGCTGAATATGACGTCTTCCGACTAAGCAAAAATACTGTATGCATTGTATTAAAACTAAAAATGGAGACGAACAAAAATCCGACCAGATTTGTGAATATACTATCACATTGTGTCTACCAAAAGTTTCAGATCTATTCTCATCATCGAGATACCGGAGCTAGATGTAAATTCATTTGTGGAGAAAAGTTTCAAAACTATTCTCTCCGTCGAGGTAAGAGTTGGAGGCACGATGGAGATGCCAAACTTCCGACGGTGGAGGCGAAGAGGGAGTAGGAGAACAAATTTGGCAATGGCTACGGATTGACCTTTTGAAAATCTGAAACAAAGCTGTCGGAGAAGAAGAAAATCTGAAGCAGAGTCACCGAAAAATCTGAACAGATTTGGCCATGGTGGTGAGTCGCCGGCGAAGACGACGACCTTCCCGAAGAGAGTGGGAAAAGGGAAAGAGAATTGAGGGAGAAGAGAGAGGGTTGAGGGATTAGTTGTATATATTTGTACTTTTCTATAAAATATAAAAAGTGACTATAAATAAGTAATATTTTTAAAGTGTTTTGGTTTATAATAAATATGGTGCATTATTTAGCTGTAGGATATAAAATATCCTTGATAAAATCATGTCAGGTAAAGAAAATTTTAGGGCAATAACTAGGCATCTCTGACAAGCTCAGTCCAATTGGACTTCCACTGTTTAGTAAAAGTTGATGAATTTTTAAAAGGGATCTTTACATAAATAGCTAGAAGAGTACTCTATCCAACTAAGTAAAGAGCTTGTTGCTCTCTTGTTCCAGTACAAAACAATTGATCTCCTATTTCATGGATTTGCTAAAATTCAAATAGAGCGATGAATAATAAATTGCTAAAAATACAATTACGAATGATAAATATAAGAGTTAATACCCTCAAGCCCGCCTAAACTATACAATATTCGTCAGTTTCCTATCTAAATTATCGTCTATTCCCGAAAACCCTTGAACTATTGTAACGACTCAGCCGGTTATTTTTAGAATTTACACCCCGATCCCCTGTTACCTGCTTCCTCGTATCTATTTCTACTATTATGACTTGCCGGGATGGTTCATCTTGAGTTTCGGAGTGTATTGGGATACTTAGTCCCCAAATGAGAGTCTAAGCCTTACAATTTGGACCGTAGTCGAAACAGTATGAAGATATCTCTGGAATGGAATTCCGCCGATTTCGTTAGCTCCGTTGGGTGATTTCGAGCTTAGGGGCATGTCCGAATTGCGTTTTGGAGGTCCGTAGCTTATTTAGGCTTGAAATGCCAAATGTTAAATTTTTTGAGTTTTCGGGCCGATAGTAAAATTTTGATATCGGGGTTGGAATATGATTCCGGAAGTTGGAATAGGTCAGTATTGTTGAATATGACTTAAGTGCACAATTTTGGGGTCAATCGGACATGTTTAGTTGGTTTCAGCATCGGTTGTAGAATTTTTAAAATTTCAAGTTTATTCAGTTCGGATTGGAGGGTTATTCATGGAATTAGCATTGTTTGATATGATTTGAGGGCTTTACTGAGTCCGTATGATGTTTTAGGATTGGTTGATATATTTTGTTGAGGTCTGGGAGGCCTGGGGTGAGTTTCAGATGCTTAACGAATTGGAATTTGGACTTAGGCATTTTCTGATATTGCTGAACCTGCTATAACCGCACCTGCGTATGTAGGACCGCAGGTGTGGTGCTGCAAAAGCGAGCTTTAGCCTTGAGCTTCAGGGACCGCAGATACGACTAGAAAACTGCAAATGCAGAACCGAAAATGCGGCACAGTGATCTCAGATGTGGCACCAGCCCAAATAAGTGGATTTTGCACCTGCGATGATTTTCCCATAGGTGCGGGACCGCAGATGCGGCCCCATGACCACAGGTGCGGTAATCGCTGGGCAGAAATATAAAATTTTGAGGGTTTGAAGTTCATAACATCAAATTCGATTTTGAGCTCGGGAGAAAGCGATTTTGTGAGGTTTCTGAAGAAGAAATCAGTAGGTAACGATTCCTAACCCTATTTTCTTTATATTTCATTAATATATTATTGTTTTACATATCTGATCAAAGAATTTGAGTGGAACCTTGGGGAATTGGGGGAAAATTTCCCCAACGGAGTCTTGGGTTTTGATCGGGTTTTAGTTGTCAGCATTGAGTAATTTTTGGACGAGTGATCAAGTGAATGGGTATTCTAAATTGGTAACTTTTACCAGATTCCGAGACGTGGGCCCCGAAAGGATTTTTGGACGTCTTTCTATTCCTCGCCGTAGCTTTAAATTTTTTAGTTAAATTAGTTGCTTGCAGTTTTATTTATGTTATGTAGCTGATTTGATTAGATTTGGGCAACTCGGAGTTGGATACTCGTGGCAAGAGCATGGTATTATATTGATTTTGAGCTGGTTCGAGGTAAGTGGCTTGCCTAACCCTGTGTGTGGGAACTCCCCTTAGGATTTTGGTACTGTTGTTATATGAAATGCCATGTACATGAAGTGATGAGTGCGGATTGATTTTGGTACTGTTGTTATATGAATGCCTTACCTGTCTTATCTGCTTTAACTGCTTACTTGAATTTTGTGTAGCATGTTTAGGGTAGAGGTTACTTGTTTTCTCTGATACGAACCGGAAAAGAACTGTAGACTTTCTTTTTGAGACTGTTTTGTGTATTGATTTGGTTGTGTATTTAATTTGGGACTACGGAACGGTATTCCGGGAGATCCACATGCATATTTATATTTGGGACTACGGGACGGTGTCCCGGGAGATCCCCTTGTACTAGACATTTACTTTGGGACTACAAATCGGTATTTCGGGAGATCCCCTTGCACATTTACGATTTGGACTACGAGACAGTATCCTGAGAGATCCTCTGTACATTTTACATTTAGGACTACAGGAAGTTATCATGGGCGATCCCTTGTTGCTATCTCTGTGTACTAAATTATTTCTTTTTGTGACTTCATCGTTATTGTCTGATAGTATTTTAATTATACTGTCGCACTTCATACTATTTTACCTTGTTATGTATATAAACAGTAGGGCCTTAACCTTTCTCGTCACTTTCGATCGAGGTTAGGCTTGGCACTTACTGGGTACCGCTGTGGTACACTCATGCCCTTTCCTGCACATATTTTTCGTGTCCAGATCCAGTTTCTTTCGCTCAACCATAGTATTCTGAGGCGAGGCAATCCACAGACTTCGAGGTATATCTGCCGCATTTGCAAACCCAGAAGTCCCTCTCTATTCTCCCTTGAGTTATAGACTTCTTGTATTTTTCCTTATTTAGACTTTTGGAGTTAGAACAATATGTATTTCTTTAGCTTGTGATTCATGAGATTCCGATTTTTGGAGTGTTATTATTGTTCAAGAGTGCTATTATTGTATATGTCGAGTGTCATTTTAAACACTTCATTTATATTTTCCTGTTAGTTGGCTAGTTTTGTACTTTTAATTCTTTTTCCGCTAATTGTTAGGCTTTCCTAGTCGTAGAGACTAGGTGCCATCATGAGAGTTCATAGAGGGAGAACTTGGGTTGTGACAAGTTGGTATTAGAGCTCTAGGTTCATAGGAGTCATGAATCACAAGCCAGTTTATTAGACTCACGGAACGGTATGGAGACGTCTGTACTTATCTTCGAGGGGCTATGTAACTGTTAGGAAAATTCCACTTCATTTGATTCTTTGTCGTGCAAGATTATTGATATCAAAATTCTAAACCTCTATCTTCTATTCTCTCATAGATGGTGAGGACACGTGCTATCAGAGATAATCAGACACCCACGCCTCCTACTAGAGCCGCAAGAGGCCGGGGCCGGGATAGAGTCCAAGGACACGTATATGGCGCAACTCGAGCACTCGCGCGAGCTGCCACAGAGGAGCCACCAGCAGCTTTAGCTGGAGTCCAGGCGCCTGATATGCCTACTGCTACTACTGCTTCTGCTCTCAAGGAGACCCTTACACAGTTCATGAGCATGTACATCTCTCTAGCTCAGGTAGGGTTGATTCCCTATGCTGCAGCCATATCTCAGGACGGGGGAGGAGCACAGACTCCCGCCGCCTGTACCCAGAGCAGCGGGTTCAGGTTGATCAGACCCTAGAGGTTATATTGGTACTGCCTGTAACCCCAATTTAGCCCGATGATATGGTAGTAGCTTCAGAGGAGGAGTAGCGGAGACTTGAGTGGTTCAAGAAGTACCAGCCTCCTACATTCAGTGGTCTAGCATCGGAGGATGCCCAGGGATTTCTGGAGGAGTGCCACCGTATCCTCTGCACTATGGGTATATCAAGGTTGAGTGGGGTTTCTTTCACTGCCTTCCAGCTTCGAAGAGTAGCCTATCAGTGGTGGCGTAATTTTGAGTTGAATAGCCTAGCTGAGGCAGTTTCCCTTTCATGGTCCTAATTTTCAGATATGTTTTTGAGGGAGTATGTCCCTCAGAGCCTCAGGGGCGCATGGCACGCAGAGTTTGAGCATTTGCGCCAGGGTTCTATGACTGTTTTGGAGTATGCTTTCCATTTTACTGACTTGGCTAGGCGTGCACCGATCTTGGTTTCTACGATTTGTGAGAGAGTTTGCCGGTTTATTTAGGGGTTTATTCCCAGCATCAGATCTAACATGGCTCGAGATTTGGAGATGTATATTGCTTATCAGCAGATAGTAAGCATTGCTAGGAGAGTAGAGGGCATGCTTGCTCGGGATAGAGAGGGGAGAATGGCCAAGAGGTCTCATGAGTCGGGCCATTATTCTAGTGCCCGTGCTCCAACTGCAGTTCATCATGGTAGGGGTTATATGAGTCGCCCTGTTCATTCAGCTCTTCCAGCAGCCAATGGTATTCCAGATCCTCCTAGGCCTTAGGAGCCTTATTATGCACCTCCAGTATCTAGTGTGTCTCCTACATGGGGTGCTTTCAGTGATCAGTCCAGCAGATCTGGCCCGAGCCAGTCGTAGCTGCCACGTCCTCCTAGAGCTTATTTTGAGTGTGCGACACACGCCATTTGGTGAGGAATTGCCCTAGACTTAGGAGGGGTACACCTCCACAGACTTCTCAGCCACAGAGTGCTCAGCAGAGTTAACAGGCTATGATTACAACACCAGTTGCTACCCCACCTGCTCAGCCAGCTAGATGTAGAGGTCAGGGAGGTAGAGGTCACCCTAGAGGGTGAGGCCAGGCTAGATACTATGCCCTTCCAGCCCGTACTGAGGCTGTCGCCTCCAATTCTATCATCACAGGTATTGTTTCGGTCTGTCATGGAGATGCATCAGTTCTATCCAATCCAGGCTCTACTTATTCTTATGTGTCCTCTTATTTTCCCCGCATTTGGGTATGTCTCATGATTCTTTGAGTTCCCATATTTATATTTATACTCTCGTGGGAGATTCTCTTGTTGTGGACTGCGTTTATCGGTCGTGTTTGATTGCTCTTAGTGGTTTTGAGACTAGAGCCAATTTATTATTGCTCAGCATGGTGGATTTTGATGTTATCTTGGGCATGGACTAATTTTTGCCCCATTATGTTATTCTTGATTGTCACACCAAGATCATGACGCTAGCTATGCCAGGTGTACTGTGAGTAGATTGGAGGGGTACCTTAGATCACACTATTAGTAGAGTTATTTCATTTCTTAAAGCTCAGCGAATGGTTGAGAAGGGCTATGACGCTTATCTGGCTTATGTGAGAGATATCAGTATTGATACCCCTACAGTTGATTCAGTCCTAGTAGTGTGGGAATTCTCTGATGTGTTTCCAGTGGATCTTCTGAGCATGCTGCCCGATAGAGATATTGATTTTGGCATTGATTTGTTGTCGGGCACTTAGCCCATTTCTATTCTTCCTTACCATATGGCTTCTCCCGAGTTGAAGGAATAGTTACAAGAATTTCTTAATAAGGGCTTTATTCGGCCTAGTATGTCACCTTGGGGTGCTCCTGTGTTGTTCCTGAGGAAAAAGGTTGGTTCTATGCATATGTGCATTGATTATCATCAGTTGGTCAAAGTTACAGTGAAGAACCGATATCCTTTGCCTCATATTGATGACCTATTTGACCAGTTACAGGGTGCTCGAGTATTTTATAAGATTGACTTGCGTTCAGGTTATCTTCAGTTGAAGATTCGGGAGCTAGATATCCCGAAGCCTTCCTTCAGGACTCGGTATGGTCATTACGAATTCCTTGTTATGTCATTTGGGCTGACCGAGGCCCCAACAGTATTTATGCATTTGATGCATAGTGTATTTCGTCCATATCTTGTCTCGTTCATCATTGTCTTTATTGATGACATTTTGGTATACTCTCGGAGTCGGGAAGATCATGAGCAACACCTGAGGATTGTGCTTCAGACCTTGATAGAAAAGAAATTATATGCAAAGTTCTCAAAATGTGAGTTCTGGTTGGATTCCGTGGCATTTTTGGGTCACATAGTATCGATTAAAGGTATCAAGGTGGATTCGAATAAAGTGGAAGAGGTGCAGAGTTGGCCCAGACCATCCTCAGCTACAGAGATCCATAGTTTTCTTGGCTTGGCGGGTTATTACCATCGATTTGTTGAAGGATTTTCATCTATTGCAGCACCTATGACCAGCTGACCCAGAAGGGTACTCCATTCAGGTGGACGGAGGAGTGTGAGGAGAGCTTTCAAAAGCTTAAGACGGCTTTGACTACAACCCCAGTATTGACATTGCCTATATGTTTGGGGTCTTATACTATCTATTGTGATGCCTTGAGGACTGGCCTTGGAGCGATATTGATGCAGGATGGTAGGGTGATTGCCTATGCGTCTAGACAGCTAAAGGTGCATGAGAAGAATTATCCTGTCCACGATCTCGAGTAAGCTGCTATTGTTCATGCCTTGAAGATCTGGCGTCATTATTTGTACTGTGTTCCTTGTGAGATCTATACTGATTACCGGAGTTTGCAATACCTGTTCAAGCAGAATGACCTTTATTTGCATCAAAGAAGGTGGTCAGAGCTTCTAAAGGACTATGATATCACTATCTTGTACCATCTGGGCAAGGCCATTGTGGTGGCCGATGCTTTGAGTCGCCGGGCAGAGAGTTTAGGGAGTTTGGCTTATCTACCAGTAGCAGAGAGGCCCATGGCGATGGATGTTCAGGCCTTAGCTAGCCAGTTTGTGAGATTGGATATTTTAGAGCCTAGTTGGGTCCTAGCTTGTGTGGTTTCTCGGTCTTCCATGTTTGATCGTATCAGAGAGCGTCAATATGATGACCCTCATTTGCTTGTCCTCAAGGACAAGGTTATGTTTGGTGATGCCAGAGATGTGACCATTGGTGATGATAGGGTATTGAGATTCAGGGTCAGATATGTGTACCCAATGTTGATGGGCGTCGGGAGTTGATTTTGGAAGAGGCCCACAGTTCGCAGTATTCCATCCATCCGGGTGCCGCGAAGATGTACCAGGACTTGAGGCAGCACTATTAGTGGAAGAGGATGAAGAAAGATATAGTTGGGTTTGTATCTCGGTGCCTCAATTGTCAGCGGGTGAAGTATGAGCACCAGAGACTGGGTGGCTTGCTTCAGTAGATAGATATTCCAGAGTGGAAGTCGGAGCGGATCACCATGGGCTTTGTACTTGGAGTCCCACGGACTTTCAGGAAGTTTGATGCCATTTGGGTGATTATGGATCGGCTGAAGAAGTCCGCGTACTTTGTTCCTATGTGTACAAATTCTTCAGAGTTGTTGGCTGGGATTTATATCCGGGAGGTTTTTCGTCTATATAGTCTTCCAGTTCCTATCATTTCAGATAGAGGTACTCAGTTCACATTATGATTCTGGAGGGTCGTACAGTATGAGTTTGGTACTCGGGTGGAGTTGAGCACAACATTTCACCCCAGATGAACGGACAATCCGAGCGTACTCTTTAGATTCTTAAGGATATGCTCTGTGCGTGTGTGATGGAGTTTGGAGGCTCTTGGGATCAGTTCTTTCCACTTGCAAAGTTTGCCTACAACAATAGTTACTAGTCCAGCATTCAGATGGCACCGAGGATCTGTATGATAGGCGGTGTAGATCCTCGATGGGTCGGTTCGATCCGGGCAAGGCTAGATTTTTAGGCACAGACTTGTTTCAGGATGCTTTGGATAAGGTTAAGGTGATTCAGGATAGATTTTGCACAGCCCATTCCAGACAGAAAAGTTATGCGGAGCGGAAGGTTTGTATGTTTCATGTATGGTTTAAGAGTGGGTCTTGCTCCGATTTCGCCTATGAAGAGCGTTACGAAATTTGGGAAGAAGGTTAAATTGAGCCCAAGGTTTATTGGTCCCTTCGAGGTATTGCGACGTGTATGGGAGGTTGCTTATGAGCTTGGATTACCTTCCAGTTTGGTAGGAGTTCATCCTGTATTTCATGTTTTAATGCTCCGGAGTATCACGTCGATCTGTCACACGTGTTGGATTTCAGTTCAGTCCAGTTAGATAAGGATCTACTTATATTGAGGAGTCGGTGGCTATATTGGACATGTAGGTTCGAAAGCTGAGGTCAAAGTGCATTGTATCAGTAAAGGTTCAGTGGCGGGGTCAGCCGGTCGAGAAAGTGACTTGGGAGACCGAGCAGGATATGCGTAGCCGTTACCCTCATCTTTTCACCACTTTGGTATGTCTCTATACTCGTTCGAGGATGAACAAATATTTTAAGAAGGGGAGGATGTAACGACTCGGCCGGTTATTTTTTAGAATTTATGCCCCGATCCCCTACTAACTGCTTCCCCGTGTCTATTTCTGCTATTGTGACTTGCTGGGATGGTTCATCTTGAGTTTCAAAGTATCTTGGGATACTTAGTCCCCAAATGAGAGTCTAAGCCTTAGAATTTGGACCATAGTCGGAACAGTGTGAAGACTGCTACGGAATGGAATTCCGTTAGATCCGTTTGGTGATTTTAGGCTTAGGAGCGTGTCCGGATTGTGTTTTGGAGGTTCGTAGCTTATTTAGGCTTGAAATACTAAAAGTTAAATTTTTGTAGTTTTCGGGCCGATAGTAAAATTTTGATATCGGGGTCGGAATCCAATTTCGGAAGTTGGAATAGGTTTGTAGTATTGAATATGACTTGTGTGCAAAATTTGGGGTTAATAAAAAAATGGTTTGGTTGGTTTCGACATCGGTTGTAGAATTTTGGAAATTTCAAGTTCATTAAGTTTGGATTGGTGGGTGATTCATGATTTTAGCATTGTTTAATGTGATTTGAGGGCTTGACTGAGTCCGTTTGATGTTTTAGGATTGATTGGTATGTTTGGTTGAGGTCCCGGGGGCCTCGGGTGAGTTTCGGATGCTTAGCAGATTGGAATTTGGACTTAGGCATTTTCTGATATTGCTGAACCTGTTATAACCACACATGCGTAAGTAGGACCGCAGGTGCGGCGCTGAAAAAGCGGCTATGTAACCGCAAAAGAGAGTTTTAACCTTGCGCTTCAGGGACCGCAGATGCGGTCCCAGTCCAGATAAGTGGATTCCACACCTGCGGTGATTTTCCCGCAGGTGCGGTAATTGCTGGCCAGAAATATGAAATTTTGAGGGTTTGGAGTTCATAACATCAAATTCGATTTTGAGTTCGGGAGAAGGCGATTTTGTGAGGGTTTTGAAGAGAAAATTAGTGGGTAATGATTCCTAACCCCTATTTTGTTTATATTTCATTAATCTATTGTTGTTTTACATATCTAATCAAAGAATTTGAGTGGAAGAATGGGGAATTTGGGGAAAAGTTCCCCAACCGTGTTTTGGGTTTTGATCGGGTTTTAGCTGTCGGAATTGAGTAATTTTTGAAGGAGTGATCTCGTGAGTTTATGGGTGTTCTAAATTTGTAACTTTTGCCCGATTTCGAGACGTGGAACTGAAGGATTTTTGGGCGTCTTTCTAATTTCTCGTCGTAGCTTTAAATTCATTAGTTAAGTTAGTTGCTTGTAGTTTTATTTACGTTATGTAATTTATTTGATTAGATTTGGGCACTCGGAGTTGGATACTCGTGGCAAGAGCGTGTTATTAGATTGATTTTTAGTTGGTTCGAGGTAAGTGGCTTGCCTAACCTTGTGTGGGGGAACTCCTCTTAGGATTTTGGTCCTGTTGTTATATGAAATGTCGTGTACGTGAGGTGACGAGTGCGTACATATTCTAATTTCTGAAAAACCCCATTTTAATTTATAAAGCCTCATGTTTAGCTTAGGAAAGCATGCTTACATGAATTAACTGTCTTATCCGCTTTAACTTCTTACTTGAATTCTGTGTAGCATGTTTAGGGTAGAAGTTACCTGTTTTCCTTGATATAAACCTGAATAGAACTGTAGACTTCCTTTTAAAGACTTTTGTGTGTATTGATTTGGTTGTGTATTTACTTTTTGACTATGCAACGGTATCCCGGGAGATCCCCTCGCATATTATATTTGGGACTACGGGACGGTATCCCGGGAGACCCCTCTGTACTGGTCATTTACTTTGGGATTACGGATCGGTATTCCGAGAGACCCCCCTGCACTATTACGATTTGGACTACGGGACGGTATTTCGGGAGATCCTCTTTTACATTTGGGACTACGGGACGTTATCCTATGAGATCCCCTATTGCTATATCTGTGTAATGGGTTATTTCTTTCTTTGATTTCATCTTTATTGATTGTTAATATTTTAATTATACTGTCGCACTTCATACTATTTTACCTTGTTATGTATATAACCAGTAGAGCCTTGATCTTCCTCGTCACTACTCGAACGAGGTTAGGCTTGACACTTACTACGTACCGCTGTGGTGTACATGCCCTTTCCTACACATGTTTATCGTATGCAGATCCAGGTTCTTACGCTCAGCCATACTATTCGTGATGCGAGGCGATCCAGAGACTTCGAGGTATATATGCCGAGACTTCGAGGTATATCTGCCGCGTTCGCGGACCTAGAAGTTCCTCTCTATTCTCTCTTAAATTATAGACTTCTTGTATTTTTCCTTGTTTAGGCTTCTGGAGTTAGAGCACTATGTATTTCTTTAGCTTGTGATTCATGAGATTCCGGATTTTGGGAGTGTTATTATTGGTCGAGAGTATTATTATTATATATGCCGAGAGGCATTTTAAACACTTTATTTATATTTACCTGTTAGTTGGATAGTTTTGTACTTTTAATTCTTTTTCTACTAATTATTAGGCTTACCTAGTCGTAGAGGCTAGGTGCCGTCATGACAGTTCATGGAGGGAGAACTTGGGTCGTGGCAACTATATTCCCCTTCGTAATAACACCCCCTATCTCATTCTTACTAGTGTGTGTGATACACTCTCTAAATAATTTTTAAAATCTGTCATGTGACAGTCCACATGGATATTTAATTATGTTAATCTTAAAAATATGTTTAGTTAATATATGTTAACCTAATTACGTGAAAAAAATAAAAAAAGGGATTTTGTTGTACAGATCGTCATTTACTCCTCTCAAAGTATGGTCTCTTTGCTCTCATGGGAAAAAATTTCTCATCGAAAATGAGAGACACCTTCTCTAAGTAGCGATTCTCTTCATTAATTATGGTTTCTACCATAAATTTCTTTCTCTATTATTGCTGCTATTCGAAATCGGAATAAAATCTAGGGTTTTGTGAGATTTGTGATTTTTGTTAGTAAATAGAGATGGAGAAGAAGAAGAAGAACAAAAACAGAGAAGTATAGTAAGCATTCAAATATTGAATTTGTTGTCCTAACTCTCTTCTTGCCATGTTATTAGTAATTTATTTTGTTAAAAAAAGTTTATTCCTTTTAGTTTTTGTTGGGGATTTTTCGCTCCTTCTGTCAAATAAATTTGGGAAAGAATGTGATGTAATTCTTCGAGTTAACAAAGAACCAACCGACCATGATCATGATCTTGAAACGCAAACGTGGTTTGTGGGTCGATTTCAAGAAATACCATGTCTCAAGTTTTAGGACTCGAAATCTGATGATTCAAAAATGAGGTGAAGATAACAATCTGAACTATAAGAAAGACTATTTATTCGCTCAAAACAAGTAAATATTGATGTTGTAAAGGTTCAATAAAAGTTTTGATTCTAGGGTATTAAACGAACTTAGATCAAGAAACGTGTTCTTGAATGATCAAAAACTAAAAAATTCCTAATGTCACCACTTGGAATTAATTAATGTGATAAAGAAATACCACACGTAATTGAAAACAAGTAAATACTATCACCACCTTTCTTGGTACCAAAAACAAGGTTAAAGAAGACAAAATAGAGAAAAATACTTTATTGCAAATTAGGGTAAAACTCAAAAAATGTGAATTCCACTCTACAAGGCAAGAGAACCTTTTATACAGGCATAGAGTCTCTTCTTTGATGAGTACAATTCCTATTTTAATAAGGAAATAAAATAACTAAAGAAAAGAAAAGTAAAATCCCTAGTCTACAAGGAAAAGAAACTAGTATCCTATTTAAAGGAAAATCCTTATTCTAAAAGGAATAAAATAAATCCTATTTTAAGAAGGAAAGAGTCTTGGCTTCTTGAAATCAATCTTGGGCTTTTTGAATTTTAAGACACGTCCACACACCTATTTGTGGTCATATAAGAACTTGTTTTTGGCGAGCTATATAATCTCGAAAAAATATATAAAAATTATATATAACAATAAATAATAATAATAATAGTAATAATAATAGGACCTTATTTTTGTCTTTATATAATTGCGAAAATTATAAAAAAATAGTTTCATTAATATTTTGTAGTTACTTTAATATTAAAAATACCCAAAAAATAGTTTTGTTTTAATTGTCAGTCTCATTTTAAAAGCTATTTTGCCTACGTGAGATTAATTAAATAAGATCGTATTTTTATCTTGGTTTCGGGAAAAGAATAATATTTTGGGTCAAACGATCCAATTTTAGACCCAAAATTCGGACCTAGCCCATAACAACCCAATCCCAATACCCAAAACTAGGCCCAATACCCTAAAACCCTAATACCCTACCTATAAATACCTAGACTAAAACAATACACAATGGGAAAAAAAATAGACGGATGGAAAGAATATGAAGCAGCCGCAATTGAGAATAGACCCCTAAACTTGAGCATCGTCTTCTTCATGAAGATTTAAGAGAACAGCCTTCATCTACTTCTTCATGGTGAAAAAAACAATACACTGATACAAGATATACACGGATACAACAAAGAAAAAGGGGCGCCGCTGGAATAAACCCCATCCCCAAACGATCTACTTCTTCTCCAATCCAAAAAAGAAACAGCAAAAAACCTTACTCCCTCTCCTCCATGGCTTAAGCTTCAGCCAACGACCAGACCAAAACTAATGACCCTTGGGTCATCTTCCTCAAGAATCAATACAGAAAAACCCTAAAAACTACAAATACTATAGC
>MU696202.1:6026-17756 GCA_026770625.1 Nicotiana glauca | reverse complement strand
ACAATTTCGTCTGGCATGAATCTGGGTTTAAGGTTATACTGGACACACTTATTCTTAAATTCCTTTATTCTAGATTGTCTATTATTTCCTTGAATAACACCAACTGCTCTTCTAACATGAGTAATCTCAGTTGAAAATAAATCAAGGCCACTTTTAACAATTAAATTATAAACATGACATGCACACCTAACATGAAAATTTTCATCAAGAGGTGGTTGCAAATGCAGTTTTAGTATTGAAATTGCAGCATTATTGTTAGAAGCATTATCAAAAGACATACACAATACTATTTGCTTTACATTATAAAATCCAACTACTTCACAAATAGTACTACTTATAAACGCAGTAGTATGAATTTGATCTTCATCATATCTAAAAGCGATAATACGTTTTTGCATATAAGTAGTATCATCTGTCCAATGACATGTAATTGTCAAATAATCATTTCCATTAATAACATGGCCAATATCAGAAGTTAGAGAAACTCTACAAGGAAGGTGGCTAAACAAATAACATATGTATGTTTGATATTGTCCATGAAGTCTAAAGATATCAGCTCTACAAGTACTTCTAGGGATACCTTTAAATAAAGGATTGTAAATCCTTTGAGTATACATAATATGATATGATGAAGAAGCAAAAGAAAAAGGTAGACAACCCAAAGCAATCATTTTTGTTGACTCCTCATGATCCTTCATTTGATCATATTTCACTAGACCTCCAGCAGTAGGGTTAATAGTTTTTTGATTTCCATCACCATTAGCAACCCATTCTATGGGATGCTCAGTTCTCATATGTCTACTAAGCGTCCCAGTCCCCCCTAAATTTCCTCCAGTTAAATGTTTAAAATCACCTTTACAAAGTTTGCAATTAACTCTATCAGTACCTTCTATTATTTCAAAAAAATTCCAAACCTTACTTCTTTTTCTACTATTAGTAGTCGGAGCGACAGGTGGTCTACTACTAGTGCCACAACCACCACCCCTTGTAGCAACCCCAACACTACCAACTCCAACACTAGTAGGTGTAGCTGGTATCTCATCTTCCATTCCTATTTCATTATCTTCTATTCCAAAATCTTCTTGTAATTGTTCATAATCTATATCTACATTATCATTAGGTGATGATTCGGAAACATGTCTAAATGATAATGGGTTATTACTATTACTACCAGATGCTGAAGGACTACCTCTTTTTTTATTTTCCCTACAAGTAACTCTTTTACACGCTCTTTTAGCAGCATTAAACATATTGTAAAAATTAAAGAATAAGCTAAAATTACATATGCAATTAAAATATTAAATAAGAGAAAGAGTTGGAGGGAATGCACCGAATTCGACAATAAATTGAGCACTTGATTACGCAATTCCGATGTTACCACGAACAAACGTCAAGCAAGTATTTTAATTTTGAACTTCAATTGTTCAAACATCAAATTCCGAATGACAAACCACGATAAATTAAATTCAAAAAAAGAGAGCGAAATAAAATTAAAAGATGAAATGATGAATTGAAGACTTGAAGTCTTGCAAATTGGATAATGAGAGAATGAGAAAAATTGAAAAATGAGTATTGAGTGAATAAATGAAGAAGAGGGGGGAGGGGTATTTATAGTTTTAGAGAAGGTTAGTTTTGTAAATTGAAAAAGGCTAAAAAATAAAAAAATAAAAAAGGCTATTTGTGCAATATTTACGTTGGCCAACAGACCAAAACATGGTTTGACCGTTGCCAACGGTCTGTGAGGCCCACAAAATTTGAAAATTAAAAAAAAAGCAAAAAAAGTAGCCATTTGAACCGGGCCGGTTAACCCGATTAGAATTACTGTTCACTCTGTCACACCTCTTTTTTACGAAGCTTTACTACACCCGGGGAAGGGTATAACAAAGAAGGAGTTTTTCCAATTATAGGACAACCGAAACGGGATTCGTTTATTAAGAAATTTAGAGTCGCCACTTAGGAGATTTATGGTGTCCCAAGTCACCGGTTCGAATCCCGAATCGAGGAAAGGGTTTGACTTTGTATTACAGTCGCGAACCAAAAATCCGGGTAAGGAATTCTGTTAACCCGGGAGAAGGGGTTAGACACTCACGGATTCCGTGGTTCTAGCACGGTCGCTCAACTATTGTATTTGATTTTATCTGATTTCAACAAAACATGTTCTAACCTATGTGTCTTTTATTAGTATCCCGCTTTTATTATATATTTATTTTTAATAGTAATTGCAACTTCATAAAAACGAATCTCGAACCACATCGCACCAGTGCACCCGTGGCTTTTGACACATTTTGACTTCGTTGAGATTTAGATTTGGATCACATAAATGTGCACCAGTATTTAGGAATGTAATTTTATTAAAAGCGCATCTAAAAGAGTCTAACGCGTTATTGTCTTTTGAGAGGGTCGTGAAATTCGCTAAACGACCCTTCCCTGATTTTCTAAATATTTTTCAAACCTTTATTGAGGGCCCCACAATTTTTGTATTTCATTGGGCGAGGCTCGTCTCATTTTATTATTAAAGGCCAACTTAAAGTAACTAAATTTTTTATTTTATATTGTTTTTGTCTTTAAGAGGTGAATTAATTTACGAATATAAATTCGGGCCTCGAATTCAAGTCCGAATTCAAACAAAAGGGTAAAACCTTTTAGCTTGAACCCGCTACCTAACTCAAGACCTAATTTTATATTTATGAATTAATTTCCATATTCCTAGTTAATTTATCATTATATTGAAAGCAAACCACAAGAACACTTGTGTTCAATCAATTATTAAAATGACCAACCTCAGGCCACTGCCCAGACCCAGAGGTGCGAGAGATATGTGATCAAACGTATATCACTCATTAAGGCTTTTAAAGCCTATATTCGACATTGGGCTACCCAAGATGGGCTTTATTTAATGAGAAAAATGCCCAACTAGCCTGTCTAGTTAAGCTTACTGGATTTCACTGAAATTAAAATCAAATTCTGGCCTATTCACACTAATTAACAAACATTGATCGATGCAATTGAAACTCAGTTTATTTCGTTCTTATATGAACTGAGAATGCTTGGTTGTTCCAAAGGAGTTACTGATACTAATGGCTACTCTACTCTATTAAAGCTGTATTTAAACAAGGAATCAAATGAAACAAGTTTTAAGCAGTCCAAATATCCATTTGAATACACATGGAGACTTGCTAAAATTCTAAATTCGACATTATCCTATTCGTATAGGCTAAACCAAACTGAATTGCTAATAATACATTTGATCAATCTAACATCATGCTAGTTCACAATCTAATCAAGAGTTTATTATAGGAATTAACGAGAAGCTAAAAGTGAAATAATGAAAATACAGTTCAGTTATACAAATAGTCCTAACTGACTATAGTTCGAACAATTACAATACTAATTTTTCTTCAACAATAATACTAATGTCCAGGCTCAATTACAAATATGAATCAACCTTAAACAACAGAGGAAATCTGAAGCATAATAGACTATTTAGAATAGCAAATCTACAGCAGAACCAGCTCAATTTCATTCCATTTTTTAACAGGAGAAAGCTAAATTGAACCAGTTCAGGGTGTGTACCTGGAATTTTCAGAAATGAAGAAGGATAAATCAGTGAGAGTAATAACGATATTCAGCAACAGCAAACGACTTCGAAAATTGAATCAACAGCTCAAGTAACTTTAAAAATCCAGCAGGAATGCAACTTTGATCCAAACTATTAACTAGATGACTTCAAAAGGATTTGAACAGCTAAACCTTAATAGAAACAGAGCAATAAGCTACTTCTAATCTGAAAATAATTGGAACAGTGTTTTTTCTGGACTTTCACTGAAAGTTTATATTGTTTTTTTGGAGTTTTGCTATGAATTTCGAAAAACTTGATCTGACTTTTGAAGAGGGAATTGAGGAGGGAAAATTTGAAGATTCTAAACCTTCTCAAACAAAGCAAATGAATGCCTATTTATAGATAATTCTAGGGTATGACTTCAGATTTTATTTTACTCTTTAATCTCCTTTTTATTTCTATTTTTATCCCCTATTTCTGACTTGTTTCACAAGTAAGTGCACTTATTTAACTAAAATCTACCCTAGAGCCCAATTTAGAAGTTTCTACACCCCTTACAATTCCTATACTACCCTTACCTCAATTCCAAAATTACCAAATCAGATTAATATATCCTTTTTTATTACCCAAACTACCCTTAAAGCATCTAAGAATTACTACCCATACCCAACAGTCCCCAAAACCTAATTAAGGACAAAAACAATTAATGGACTCCTACAATTCTAATCAGGAAAACAAAATTATTTTATCAAGACAAACATAATTTAAACTATCAAATTGAAATCTAACAAATTGTTATCATTACTAAAACTTAATCAAATACCAGAAAATTTTATTACTTAAACTACCATTTAACAAAATCAAATCAAAATTAAGATAGTGACTAACAAAATCCAGACTAAATTGATTAGGATTAAAAAGCTCCTAGATTTCACTGAAATTATTCTAATTGCCAACTCAGAGTTATCAAACTATGGCCATACTATAATTGAAAAGTACTGGGACTAATCAAAAATAAAGAACATGGCAAGAAAGTGATCACAGAAGAAGAAAACCAATCAACACAAGAAAATAATCGACATCTAAACCTAATTGTTGAAATTGGACTAAAACGCGAACAAACACATGCATAAACAGACAAAATTAAACAAAGAAAAAAATGAAGAAAACTTATCTAGGATTCGCCAGAAAATCTTAAAATAGCTATTCTACTTGCTTCGGTCATATTTGAGCAAAAGGATCATAGGGGTTCAGTAGGGAAAGACCAAGAGGTCTCACAGTGTTAATCTGGACTCGATTGGGTTATTTGGACTTTGGCCAGAAAATTCTTATTCGATATTCGAGACATTCCAGACATATTCGAGGTATAATACTATGGGGGTTGGGTTAATGAGGTCAAGTCGGTTTTATGGTATTATTTTGGGGGTGATTAGGTTAACCGGCGACTTGGCCGAAAAATCTTTGACGGGATATTTGACGAGATAGGAAAAGATTCGAGGAAAATCGACGGTAGGGATGGAAAGAAGGGTTCATGGTGGATCTATGGTGTGAATTTGGTGGTTGTTGGCGTAGGTTGCATTTCCCACCGGTGAGGGTTCTGGCGAGGTCGGCGACGAGGAGGATTATACGAGGAAGACACCGGATGTTTTTAGGGTTAGGGAGATTTTCATACAAATACATATTAAATCGCATCAATTAATAATAACTGTTGGATCAAACGAATTTGACGGCTCAGATCAGCTTGACACCAGACGGTGTCGTTTGGGTTTTAAAAAAAAAAACAGGCCCGGTCTAGGGTAATTGGGTTGGGCTGGTGTAGGTGTAATTTGGGCTCAACATTCAAACATAACAGACCAATTTTTACTCAATTTAATTCATTTCTTTTGCTTTTGTATTTATTTTCATTTTTTTTGTATTTTTATTTTGTATTTTCTAATTTATAAAAATGTAAAAATTAAGATAAAAATCTAATTACACCATTTAACCCCTAAAATTATTTAAAATCATATTTAAAGATGCAACAATTATCAATTAAAATAGCCTAAGAACTATTTTTGTGATTTTCTTTAAATTGTTCTAAAATGAATTAATACCTACTTAATACTAAAATGTGAAATTAAATTCCTAATGCAAATGCATATTTTTTTGTATTTTTTAATATTAATTATTATGCAACCAATTAACACCAAATGCAACAAAATTCACAAAAATTGTAAAATTATTTTATTTGAAACTTTTGGAATAATTTGCTTAGGGCAAAAATCACGTGATCACAGCTGCCCTCTTTGCCCGGAAACACGAAGAGTTTTTGTGCAAAGACAAGTGAGCGGAAATAAGCGATTTTTGCCCGTTCGCATATTTCGTGTGAAGCATTTTGAAACAGTTGACCGCACCCTGCTTCAGAGGTTGCCTACATATCCTGGGCTAAACAGGAATCAGGTCAGTGTAGTTCAGGAATGTCTGGTAGGTGGGACTACCAGGAGCTGTGATTTCACTGCTGTTGCTGCTGCTACTGCCTGCTGACCTCCTTATTACACCATGGTAAAACAAAAGAAGCTAGTCTAAGCTATGATCTATGAGTTACAAGAAATCCTATCTATGCCTTCAAACTTGCTCTCGTGTTGCCTTAAACTTGTATCTTGTGTTCTTCCAATGGAATTCTTGTTGTCGCCTTGGCGATGTTCTGCCATTCCATTTGATGATGCTTGACTGCTAAAATTTAAAATATGTGTCCATTTTTCAGGTGGTCTCCTGCTTACAATGCTTAAAAAGGTATTTCCTTGTTCTCCAGGTGGGCTCCTGATTGCGATGCTTGAAAAGGTATTCCCTTGTTCTCCAAGTGGGCTCCTGATTGCGATGCTTGAAAAGGTATTCCTTTGTTCTTCAGGTGGGCTCCTGATTGCAATAAAATAGACGAACAAAGAAAATTTTTCTGCCCCAATGTGTTGACTGGGCATATCATGCTATCAGATATTAAAATTTAAAGGCTAAAATTTGGATTGTACTTTCCTTGTTTTCCAGGTGGGTGCCTGCTTGCTGCATTTGAAAAGATATTCCCTTGTTCTTCAGGTGGGCTCCTGCTTGCTGAATTTGAAAAATATTCCCTTATTCTTCAGGGGGCTCCTGCTTGCTGAATTTGAAAGATATTCCCTTATTCTTCAGGTGGGCTCTTGCTTGCTGAATTTTGAAAGATATTCCATTGTTATCCAGGTGGGCTCCTGCTTACAAAAGAAAGTTTTCTGCTCCTATTTTAATCAAAGGAAGATTTGTTAATATAAAATGCGGTTAGCTGCTGGCATTCTTGTTGGCCATGCTCCCGCTTCTAACTCTGCTCCGACTTGCTTCCTTGGACTTGCTTTGAAATGCCACGACTTCCCGGCTGACTTTCAACCCTCTGATCTTGGTGACCCAAATGTTTTACCTCGTATTACTTTTTTGGTGTTTCTGTTCCCTTCTTGTGAACTTTGCTTCTCCCTCACAATTATCTGATTATCCCACTGATGGGATTTCCATTGGTCCTTCATGCTTTACTTTCTTTGATATGTCCCGACCTTGTTGTGCCATACAACTGGGAAGCTGGTAGTTAGCTTTGACATCCTTCTTTGTTTCTGAATAGAACTGACATTGAAACTTCTTATAGATATACTTTCAAGAGAATGAAATGCAATGATCTCGAAGGTTTTGAGGATATAAAACTCTGAAAACGAATGAGTTGTAATGAAGAGAAAAAGGATAGGACTTATCTGGGTGGAAAGGCTGATTCCATTGATTGTGCCATGCATTTTGGATTAACCAGCCTAGTCTGTCCCACCAATCAACTGTCAATTGCCACATTTGCTATTTCATACTTTCACAACCGACTTTCACCAAAACCCAAACCTTGCTTGTTTTGCCATGTTTCAAAACACCTTTCAACCACAGACTTTCTTCATCTGCTCATCTGAAAAACTCACTTTCGCCTTACGGTGCCCGTGAGGGTTTTAACCAATAAGACTCTCTCATTTTTAGTGTCTCTCAAACTCACTTCGCCTTACGGTGCCCGTGAGGGTTTTCACCAATAAGACTCTCTCATTTTCAATATCTCTCAAACTCACTTCGCCTTACAGTGCCCGTGAGGGTTTTCACCAATAAGACTCTCTCATTCTCATCATTTTCCTTCTGTCACCAGCGTGTTGTCCCCAACATGAATCACTTTACTTGCTCGTATTGAAATTTCTTAAAATTGATCAGAAGGTCTTTCTTGGGACCGTAATGTGGCTTTTGGATGGATTTAGAAAGAAGGGTATAGAGGCTCAAAATTTTTCAACGTGGGTTCAAAATTACAACTTTCGGAATCATATTTCTCGCAACAATCATAACTTCTCCCCCAGTTTCCTTCTTGGGGATTTTGGACTTTTCTTTTGTTGTGACTGAACCTCAGTGAGGCTGCCTACGTACCCTTTCGGGATCAAGTCGAACGTAGTTCAGGTCATAGAATCGCTTTATTATTGCAATGTTTCCTTTCTTCCATTCTTCTTTCTTTTTTTTTCATTTTCTTTCTTTTCTTTTTTTTCTTTCTTTTCTTTTCTTTCTTTTCTTTTCTTTTCTTTTTCTTTCTTTTTTTTCTTCTTTTTTTTTCTTTTCTTCTTTTTCTTTCTTTCTTTTTCTTTTCTATCTCTCTCCTATTTCTCTATTTAATTTCCCTACTCGGGTTCTTGAGTTTTGTTGTTGATTCCGAAAAAGGGATACGAAAGAAAATATAATAAGGCTCAAAGGGATAACGACGAATAAAGTGTTTGGATAGAAGAACAAAATGCCTTCATCATTTCAATCTCAAAACATGTCAAATACAATTAGGTACATAAAGATAAAGAAATCATACATAATATCTCTTGACTGCATCAGAGTTGATAGCCATATCTACACATTTCCCTTCCACATCTGTTAGATACAACGCACCATTGGACAAAACTCGTGTTACAACAAATGGCCCTTGCCAGTTGGGAGCGAACTTTCCTTTTGCTTCAGCCCAATGAGGTAAGATATGCCTCAATACCAATTTCCCTACTTCAAACTTCCGCGGACGCACTTTCTTGTTATATGCTCTTGCCATTCTTTGTTGGTATAACTGTCCATGACATACTGCTGCCAATCTCTTTTCATCAATCAGACTCAATTGTTCCAAATGGGCTTTGACCCACTCATCATCATCAATTTCTGCTTCAGCAATAATCCGAAGAGATGGTATTTCAACTTCTGCAGGTGTCACCGCCTCTGTACCATATACTAATGAATAAGGAGTCACCCCTACTGAAGTGCGAACAGTAGTGCGATATCCTAACAGAGCAAAAGGTAATTTCTCATGCCGCTGCTTGGATCCTTCCACCATTTTCCGAAGTATTTTCTTGATGTTCTTATTGGATGCCTCAACTGCTCCATTCGCCTTAGGATGATATGGGGTAGAATTGCGGTGCGTGATCTTAAACTTCTGACATGTTTCCGCTATCAGATGGCTATTGAGATTGGCACCATTATCTGTGATAATCACCTTCGAAATTTCGAACCGGCAAATGATATTTGAATGCACAAAATCTGCCACTGCCTTCTTGGTCACCGATTTGAAAGTGTTCGCTTCAACCCACTTAGTGAAGTAATTAATGGCTACTAGAATAAATCTGTGCCCATTAGATGCTGCTGGCTCGATCGGCCCAATGACATCCATTCCCCAAGCAACAAAGGGTCATGGTGCCGACATTGTATGCATCTCAAATGGTGGAGAATGGATCAAATCTACATGTACTTGGCATTGATGACACTTGTGCACGAAACTGATACAATCCCGTTCCATAGTAAGTCAGTAATAACCTGCTCGGAAAATCTTCTTTGCCAATACATACCCACTCATATGAGGTCCACAAACTCCCACATGTACCTCGGTCATGATAGTTGTAGCTTGTTTAGCATCCATGCACCTCAACAAACCAAGATCTGGAGTTCTTTTGTACAAAACCCCTCCACTGAAGAAAAATCTGCTTGCCAAGCGTCTAATAGCTTTCTTTTGATCCCATGTGGCATGTGCCGGATATACTCCTATTCTGAGGTATTCTTTGATATCATGAAACCACGGTTCACCATCAAGTTCTTCTTCTACCATATTACAATAGGCATGCTGATCTCGGACCTGAATCTGCATAAGCCTTATCTGGATGATGCAACATTGACGCCAAAGTGGCCAAAGCGTCAGCAACTTCATTATGAATCCTTGTAATGTGTCTGAAGTCTATTGACTGAAACCGTTGACAGAGTTCATGCAAACATTGCCGGTACGGTATGAGCTTTAAGTCTCGTGTCTCCCATTCTCCCTGAATTTGGTGTACCAAAAGATTTGAGTCGCCCATGACCAAAATCTCTTGTACACCCATGTCTATAGCCATCCTCAAACCCAAGATACATGACTCATATTCAGCCATATTATTGGTGCAATAGAAGCGAAGCTGGCTGTAATAGGGTAATGCTACCCTGTCTCAGAAATAAGTACCGCTCCTATCCCAACGCCTTTGTTATTGGCAGCTCCATCAAAAAACAACTTCCACCTAGGTTTTTCATCTAATTCCAACACCTCAATATGCATTGTCTCCTCATCCGGGAAATATGTCTTCAAAGGTTCATATTCATCATCAACTGGATTCTCAGCTAAATGATCAGCCACTACTTGTGCTTTCATCGCAGTGCGGGTCATATATATAATATAAAATTTCGTGAGTAGGATTTGCTACTTTGCGAGCCTCCCTGTGGGCATGGGCTTTTGAAAAATGTACTTCAATGGATCCAACCACGAGATAAGATAAGTGGTATATGCTGACAAGTAATGTTTCAATTTCTGCGCAACCCAGGTCAATGCACAACACGTCCTCTCAAGCTGAGTGTATTTTACCTCGTAAGATGTGAACTTCTTGCTGAGGTAGTAAATTGCCTGCTCTTTCTTTCCCGTAACATCATGCTGCCCCAGTACACAACCAAAAGAATTATCCAACACTGTCAGATAAAGGATCAAGGGTCTTCCCGGCTCTGGCGGAACCAACATAGGTGGACTGGCCAAATACTCCTTAATTTTGTCAAATGCTGCCTGACATTCATTCGTCCAATTGACCGCAGCATCTTTCTTTAGCAGCTTAAAGATAGGCTCGCAAGTTGTTGTAAGCTGAGCAATGAACCTGCTAATATAATTCAACCCGCCGAGCAAACTCATTACTTCTTTCTTGCTATTTAGCGGCGGTAACTCCTGAATGGCTTTAATTTTGGACGGATCTAATTCAATACCTCGTCGACTTACCGCAAACCCCAACAACTTCCCTGACGGAACTCCAAACGCACACTTTGCTGGATTGAGTTTAAGATTGTACCTGCGAAGTCTCTGGAAAAACTTCCTCAGGTCTTTAACATGATCACACTGCTTTCTTGACTTTATAATCACGTCATCCACATAAACTTCAATTTTGCTATGCATCATATCATGGAACATGTTGGTTATCGCCCTCATGTATGTTGCCCCTACATTCTTCAACCCAAATGGCATAACCCTATAACAGTAAGTTCCCCAAGGCATAATGAATGCCGTCTTTTCTGCATCTTCCTCATCCATCAAAATCTGGTGATAGCCCGCATAAAAATCCACGAAAGATCCAATCTCATGTTTGGCACAATTGTCAATCAATATATGGATGTTCGGCAGTGGGAAGTTGTCTTTTGGACTCGCCTTATTGAGATCACGATTGTCAACACACACTCTGGTCTTTCCATCTTTCTTTGGAACAGGCACGACAATGGCTAACCAGGTGGGATATCGGGTGACCCGTATAACCTTCGCCTCAAATTGCTTGTTGACCTCTTCTTTAATTTTCACACTGATATCTGTTTTAAATTTCCTCCGCTTTTGCTTGACAGGAGAGCATTCCGAAAAAATGGGCAATTTGTGGACCACCAGATCGGTACTTAAACCCGGCATATCATTATATGACCATGCAAAAATATCTTTGAACTCAAACAACAACGCGATTATTTCTTCCCTGAGCGGAGCTTCCAAATGGACACTTATTTTTGTTTCCCGAACATTCTCCTAATCCCCTAAATTGATTGCCTCTGTGTCATTCAAATTAGGTTTGGGTTTTTCCTCAAATTGACTTAATTCTTTA
>MU696193.1:12081-43834 GCA_026770625.1 Nicotiana glauca | reverse complement strand
ATAGAATCAGATAAAAAGTCTGCATTAGGCAACTCGGATCCAATTGTCAGAGATTGAAGTATTTTAAACAAATTATTCAGAAAATACTAATTTTAGACAAGAGCCTAATGCATAAGAATTTAAACAGGAAGTTGAAAATCGCAGAAGTTCAGAAATGACTTTGGAATCCGCATATTTGTTTGAGTGAAAATGCAGGAGAGTTAAAAATGCAGAACACCTTAAAAGAAAGAGTGAAATAAAGGACTGTTTGAAAGATAGCTTCAAGAGATGAGCAGAAAATTTACAAGAATTGCTTCGGACAGATTTGCAGAAATTTTAAAAAGCATTGCAGGCTTATAAGAGTTTTATATTGAAAACGCAACACTGAAACGTTAAAACCAGGTACCCAGTTATTATTACTCAAATAGATTAAGCGAGACAGACTTGTTCTGGATTTTAGAACTTATTACAGAGTGGGTAAATGGATGGCAGGTCTGGTTATCCTATAGTTTTTGCCTAACGCGTATGCATTTCCTATAGAAATGGTTTCTATATGCAACTTCTTACATGAATATTAAGTCCTATAGACAGGGTTTCTAATGATTTGCAAGATGATAAAGCATTAAACCCTATAGGCAGATTTTCTATGTCCTGATTAAAGAAACATTATTGTGATTAAACTGGTTACGAAATGAATATTAACCTACAGTTTGCCTAGCGTTTAGGCATTTCCTATAGGCATGATTTCTATATGCAATTCGTTATTTGATTATTAGATCCTATAGATAGGATATCTACTGATTTGCGGCATGGTCGAACATTAAACCCTATAGGCATGATTTCTAAATGATTGAAAAGAATGCAAAAGCCTATAGACATGATCTCTAGGTGACTTAAAGCGTTGATCTTATAGGCATGATATCTAAGTGATTGAATAACAACATTGGTCCTATGGGCATGGTATCTACCCTTTAGCAATAAAGTAAACCCCTCCCGCACCCTTTACTAATATTTTTGAGTTCTTTTTACAAGGTTATTACAGAATTAGAAGAAAGAAAGAAAAAAAATTAAAAATACATCACAGCCTACAGCTAGATCCAAGCAGCCTAATTCAATCTCAATATCCAATAGCATGTGCTTCACCAAATCCCGATTCCAGATTCCAAGGCCCTCTCTTACTCAAAGTGTTTCAAATTTCCAAGGAGCCTCCAGGACCCCAGGCAATGCTTACACTCTGAAAAATAAATATTGTAACAGAATGGTGCAAGTGTGGAATTATCAGCCCTCAGGCATCCAAGTTCAGAGGGAACTCTAGGTTCCCAAAGCAATGGCTTACCAAAGTGGAGTAGAACTTAGGAAACTAGGAATGAGTGCAAAGTTAGAGAGAACCATAGAAGAGGGTGGTCATGCCCATCCATGGCATAGGCTGGCAAACCCCTGATCCCCTGCTTAGGTCAAACAAATAGGAGCAGACTCTGGTGAGTCAAACTTAGGGTCTGAGTGGTGATTAGGACAGTGCCAGGCCCAAGTTAAAGCTCAACACATAAAGGGGAGAGGGAATGGGAAAGCATTTGAGTAGAGACTCAGGAGAGTCTGGTTCTAGATCATCGACAGTAATATAAGATGCTGCCATGATTTAGAACAGTACTAACATGCAAAAGGGAATAGAGGAAGGGATTTGCATGAAAACATATTAAAGAGAGAAAGGAGAGCATAGCAGACTGAAGGTGCAAATCATAAAGAAAGGGCATAACAGACTTGAATGTAATTGAATAGTGCAGGAAGCATAAATAAACACATAGTGAAAGAGGTGTAGAAGAGGAAAAGTAAATACATAATAGGAGGGTGTTATTTAAATTAGAAATACATACTAGTTTTCAGTTCTAGTAAAGCAGAGAAACAACAGCAAATAAATAGCCAGAAAGAATTAACAAGTGCAACTCAAATTTCAGCAAGCACTTGGGAATTCAGAGGAACTCCAGAAATATTCAGAAAGTAGGAGAGAAAGGAGCGGAATGCTCAGTAGTAGTAGAGAAGGTAGAGAGTAATAGTAGAGAGAGTATAGTATATTTCAAAGACAGAGGTGTCTGTGTCGAGTGTGTGTAATTCTTCTGAAGTGTGAAGTGCATTGGAGAGGTGTAGAAAGAACTCTTTTTTTATAGTGCAGAAACGAGTAAACCAAAAGCCAAGGAAATAAAACTTCAGTCAATCAAAGAGGATCTCCCTTAGTTTAAGGGATTTGATTTCAAACGAGGATGAGTAATTAAGGAAAAGAAAGTAATGAAAACCTTTTCAGAGTAGCATAATAGGGGTAAGTTCATATAGTCTATTTAAGGTAAGAAGCCTATAGTACACGATTTTAAGAGAATAAGGAAAATACAGTAATCAAACAGCCAGAAATTTAAAAGCCTTTGAATGAACTTAGTCAGGAAGAGGGGAAAAGAGGTTAAGTTGTAAAAATCAGTAAAAAAATCAATCAACCCTTAGTAAAAGGAGATTGAAATCAATCACAAGCTAAAGAATCAATTCAGAAGAAAAAACCCTCGTATATAAGCATGCTAGTATCAAACAAAAGAGACGGTCATAAGAGGTTTTAATTCATAAATAGAAAATTCCAAATTGATTGTAAACTCTGCATAAGTTCGAGAGCTTAGGGTCTTTTAGAACAGAACCCTACAGTCAAACTTGCAAAGACCCAAACCCTAGGGTTTTAATCCGAGAATGGTACAGAGAGGAGAAGGCAAGCCATTGAAATAGACTCAAAGGTCTCTTTCAGAGCCTCATGAGCAAACACAGAGTCACAATAGTGGGTTTGAAGCATCAAAATGAAAAAGCATAAAGAACATGTTTTAAAGAAGACTCCGAACTTAAGCAAGTTTTAGAAAAGAAAAGAGGTGGATGTATAAACTTAGGAAATAGTAGATGAAGCATGTTTAGTAAGAACTCGGTAAAATCAGGTAAAGCAAGCAGACATAAAGAACCCAGTATGAGACACATACAATAGAAATCATGTAGGAAAACATAGCAGAGATAATCATGTGAGCTTAGTCTAAAGGCACAGTAAAAATGCAAATCATAGAAGGATCACGCTTAAATAGAAAGAAAAGCAGAAGATAAAGTTCATGCGTAGTAGAGAAGAAAACATACGAGATAAACATAGACAAACACACATAAAGAAAAGGGAAGAAAGAATTAGAAAGTTTCCAGAAACCCTAATTTGAAAATCAAATGATTTTAAAAAGAAAATTGGGGAAAACCCTTAAAATATCGAATATAGCACAGATATAGCATAGATCTAAGAAAACAACCAGAGAAAAACCTCGAATAGTTTTGGGTTCTCTATGAAACCCTAGAAATGAGAAGGCTTGGAAGAGAATCCAGTCTGGAGTCAGAGATGGCCATAGCTAGGCTCCTAAAGCTCGAATATGTCGGAACAGGGCCGGAGAGGCCATAGCACCACAGATCTGTAGAGGATCTGAACGGATGCCATCGAGGTCAGACCTTGAAATCTTGAACACCCATGGTTTGGGGGTGAAGGAAGGTGAGCACAGACCGTCCATGGCCTGAGAAGCCATGGACTCCGGTGAGATAATGGTTGGAGAAGATGAGGGAGGCGTTTAGGGTTTTGAGTGCTTGAGAGCGTTTTGAGAGAGAAGAGAGTTTGGGGGCGGCTGTCTAAGAGAAATGGGGATTAGGGTTGGGGGTAGGTAGAATTAAAAAAGGAATGGTGGATGAGAGCCGTTGATCAAAATGATCAACGATCAGGATTTAAAATACAAAACCGGATGGGTTTGGTAACTGGGTCAGGGTCGGGCCCAATGTGAAATTTGGGTCGGAGATTTCGGTTAATTTGGGCTAGAATTGAATCGCAATTTGGCTAAAATTGTAATGAAATCTGGCCAAGTTTTAAATAGCCAATTTCCTCTTTTTAAAAAAAAATAATAATAAAGGATTTCTGAAACAAATTGAAAGTGCTGAATCAATAAATAGCATACAAATGTTCAATTAAAAATGCTGGAACTAATTTTATAGTTATAACATACTACTAATTACAAAATAGGCAACAATTGCAATTATATACAATTTAGCTTTAGAAATGCCAAGTAAATTTGTAAAAATATGCAAAAAAAATATTAATTATATTTTGTTGTAAATATGGGATGAAATAAGTTATTCACCTAAAAATAATAACTTTGGGAATAATTTTGGATTTTGTACTGTTAAAATAGACAACAAATTGATTCTCAAAAACCCTAAAAATTGAGGAAAAATACCAAAATTTTTGGGAATGCTTACATATGCGTACATATATTATTTTGAAAGTATTTGAGTATATATAGAAAATATATAGGAAAAAATTGGGTATCAACACACCTTGGTATACTCCATCATCTCACTCACTTCTGAACTACACGTAGCCTGATTCCTTTATAGCCAAGGATATGTAGGCCGCTCAGATACCAAGGCTCGGTCACATTCTCCTTTCTTTTAGCTTTTGGTTTTTTAAATAAGGGTTGGATCAAAAAACCTGTCTAGTCGTTTTTTGTTTGAAAATACTTCGTATTTCTATTCAAACAGGGGCAGTTGTAGACATGTGATTTTTGACCCTCCCCGAAATTTCACCCATTTTAGCATAAAATATTTAATTTAGGCTTAATATAGTTATTTCAACTAATTTTGACTTTTTTTTAACATAATTTTAAGAACAAAAATTAAAAATCACAAAAATAGTCTATAACTGGTTTGCCCTCCCAAGCTCCTACTGTCTTCCCTAACGATAGCGCACAGAACAAAAACACCATTAGATTACTCAAACATTCTAAAACCAAACACAATCAATGCAAGATTACAAAGCAATCAAATGAGAAAAATACTGTTGATCCAATCCCTTTGAGGAGAGCAGCATTTGTTAATGGGCAGCCTTTAATCATGTTCACTGAGGCAGAAGTTGAATGCATGAACGTAATTGAAGGGCTTCAATATGTAGTAGTTGGTAAGTTTGCATATGGATGGCCAGAACTGAGTGAGATTCGTCGAATTGTTCCATCGCAATGTGGAATAAAGGGTGAATACAATATTGGTTATTTGAGAGACAGGCATATCCTTATACGTATGACACTGTGGCAGGATTATGTTGATTTTACATCGAAAGGTGCTCAATACGTCAAGGACAAGGATGGCCAAGTATACCAAATTCGACCTCTCATATATGATGTGAAATTTAAGGCAGGAGAAGAAACTCCAATGGCTATGGCTTGGATCTCTTTTCCAGGTTTATTACCCACTTACTTTGTAAAAGAGTGCATTTTTTCATTTGCCTCTGATGTTGGGAAACCTTTATACTTGGACATGGCTACTATAAATAAAAGTCGACCTAGTTGTGCGAGGGTCAAAGTTCTTATAAACTTGTTAGCTGACTATCCCAAAAATGTAAGAATGGACATTTTAATGAAACTTCAGGTGTAACAAGGACTGAATGGGTAAACATCAAGTATGATATGATTCCTAAGTATTGCAAGGAATGCAGATTGCAAGGCCATGATTATTTCGAATGCTGGAACTCTCATCCGGAACTATCACCTTATCATCAAAGCAAGCAAGATGCTGAAAATAATAAGGAGCAAACTCAGGTGCATCATAATCAACCATTGATGGTCTTAACGAGTGGGAAAGTTGTAGGTAATGTCAATCCACCTGTGGGACAATGGAAAGAATTTAGAGACAATCGTATCAAGAATAATGGAAATCGATTGATTACGGGGAAAGAAATTGTACCTGTTGAAGGCAGCAGCTGCAAGGATCTGATAGTTCAACTCAAAATAATGTTGAAGTGTCAAAGGATTTCAAGACAGCTCAAGATAATGTACAGCAGCCTCAAGTGTCTGTTAGTAATCAGCAAAATCGTGATGCAGTAGGTAAGGAAATTGTACCACTTTAAAATAATGATCAACAAGGAAATGGAAAAACAAGAGAGGAAATTGCTTCAGATGATGCATTAGATAATCAACAGATTCAGATAAATAATAGGTTTGCAGCATTAGAAGACCAAGATGGTGATGAGGAAGACAATAACCAACAGGTTGTTATAAAAGAAAATGTTTTTTCAACAATACCAGAAGCTAATACTAACAATGCAAGAGGTCTAAATCCTAAAGCAGCTCATTTTACACCAAAATCTACTGGAGCAGGAAGTACATCAAAGACAGACAAGAAAATTATTCATACTGAAAAGCAGAATGCAATAGGTGAAGGCTGTAAAAAAGAATCTACAACAGCTTGGATCAACAGAACATTCAAGAAGAATCATGCTGAAACTAACAAATCCTGTCAAGAGATTCCATCGTAGGCTACTGAGATTGATGCAGCGTTAAAGGTGGCCAATAATGATAGCAGACTGCAGTTTGATGGTAGAACAATTTGGAATAAAAAAGATGAAGAGGAGCCAGATGAAAGTTCATTACCAGAGGGTGTTAGTGGAGAAGAGGAATCATCAGATGAAGAAAATGATCAGGAAGAGCAAAGTGTCAACAATAAAAACAAGGAACAAACAACAAGTGAAAGCATCTGGGTCAATGAGGAACAAAGTGTGCAAGGAGAGAATAAGCAGACAATAATAATGGAGAGTGACAATTAGAAAATTTTGAGTCCTAATCCTACCAATTTACCTCCAGCTAAACCCAATATAGCTGTTGAAAAACCTAATGAAGAAACTGACAGAAGCAATGAAGATAAACAAGTCGCAGCAACAGGACAGTCAGTTTAGGAGTGGAGGAACACAGTCATGCTCCCTACTAATGTCCAGCAGCAGTTGACAGAAACAAAGGAAAAATTGGAAGTGGAGGAGCTAAATGGTGGCGGAGGAAAAGATTTTAACGATGAATCTACTACACAGAATTTTAATAATGTGGCAAGGCTAGGTGATCTCTCACCTAGGCACATAGACAAAGGTAGATCAGGAGGTAAAGGTAAGAAGAAAAATACAAGGGAGATTCAAATTTCAGTTCCTGGGGTTCAAACACGAAGGACCCTAACCAAATCCCACAATTAATGATGAATGCTATCATTGGGATGTGAGGTCAGTGAATACAAAGAAAGCATTTGAGAGGCTTATTACTATGCACAGGCAATATCATTATCATTTCATAGGAATCATGGAATCAATGCAGAATTCTAGGAAGCTAGAAACATACAGGAGGAAAATTGGTATGTTGCAGGCCTTTTCTAATGTTTCAAACAAGATATGGGTGTTTGTAGATGCGGATCATGGTGTAGAGGTGATGATTGATGCAGAACAACAGTTGACGATGAAGTTGACAAATATGGATACTCAAACCTTTTTCATTGTCACATTTGTTTATGCTAAATGTGATTCCATAGAAATAATTGAACAGTGGGACAGTATATATTACCTTGCAAGGGACATGACTTTGACATGTCTTATAGCAGGAGATTTCAATGTTATTTGGGATGAAGAAGAGAAGCTTGGTGGATTGCCAGTATCAATGAATGACATAAATGATTTTAGGCATTGTGTCAATACATGTAACCTTATAGATTTAGGCTTTAAAGGAAGTATATTCACTTGATAGAATGGGAGAGCTAAAGATGATTGCATTTTTGAGAGACTTGACAGATGTGTGGCAAATCTGGAATTTTAGCAGATGTTTCCTACAATTGAAGTCACTCATTTATCTAAAACAGGATCTGATCAGAGTCCTATGGAACTGAGATGTAACACTAATGTTATTCCATTTAATAAGTCTTTTAAATTTCTTAACTTCTAGACAAAACATCCTACTTTCAAGGATGTAGTGAAGGAGAATTGGAAAGTTGATTTTATCTGGGATCCTTTCTTTAGTTTTAATCAGAAGTTGAAGAGGTTGAAAAAGGCTCTATCTTCATGGAGCAAAAATACATATGGCGATATTTTTCAGAAAATTGCAAGCTTGGAGGAAGTGGTGCTTGTTCATGAGGCAGAGTTTGAAAGAAATCCTACACAACAAAGCAGACAAAGGCTGCAGAAAGTTCAATCAGAACTGATCAGATACCTGGCTCTAGAAGAGGAGTTTTGGAAGCAGAAGGCTGGTATGAAATGGTTTCAAGATGGAGATAGGAATGCAAAATTTTTCCATGCACAAGTGAATGGCAGAAGGAAGAGACTACAAATAAAAAGGATTCAAAACTCAGAGGGAAACTGGTTGGAGGAAAATTCAGAAATAGCAGAAGAAGCTGTGACATTTTTTCAAAACCAATTTCATGAGGAATCACCTCCTACATATTTTAGGATAATAGAGAACGTACCTTCAATAGTAGATAGTGTGCAGAATACATCATTGATGCAGCAACCTACAAGAGAGGAGATTAAGCTTGCAGTACTGGGGCTGAATGGTGAAAGTGCTGGAGGACCAGATGGATTCACAGGTTGCTTCTTCTACTGTTGCTGGAATATAATTTAGGAAGACATGGTTGAGATGACAAAGGCTTTCTTTAACGGCCATGACCTTCCCAGATTCATAACTCACACAAACCTGGTATTGTTGCCAAAAAAAGAAACATGTTGAAACATTTTCTGATATGAGACCTATTAGCCTCAGCAACTTCATCAACAAAGTATTTTCCAGAGTAATACATGAAAGAATGGTTGGAATGCTACCAAAATCTGATTTTAGAAGAACAGGATGGCTTTGTCAAGGGAAGAAGCATAATAAAAAATGTATTGCTAACCCAAGAGATAGTTACAGATATCAGATTAAGGACTAAGGCAGGACCTAATGTTGTTCTAAAGCTGGATATGATGAAAGCCTATGATAGACTGTCTTGGCTCTTTCTGACAAAGGTTCTAAGGAAGATGGGATTTGAAGAAAGGTTCATATGCCCGATTTTTGGAGTTGTCTCTAATAACTGGTACTCAGTGCTGATTAATGGACAGCCTTATGATTTTTTCAGATCAACCAGGGGTGTGAAACAAGGGGACCCATTATCACCAGCTTTGTTTATCTTAGAAGCCAAAGCAATGTCAAGAGGTTTGAATGCACTACATACCAACCTAAATTTTTGTGGATTTGTAATGCCAAAATGGAGTCCCAAGATCAATCATCCAGCATATGCTGATGATACAATCATTTTTTCTTCATCCGATGCTACTTCCTTGAGACTGGTGATGGAAGTCTTGACAACTTACGAAGATGCATCTGGTCAGTTAATCAACATGACACAATCATCTATTTATTTACTTGAATCAGCTAGTGCAGAAGTGATGGAGAAGGTACACAGGATCACTGCGATATCTAAACAGAATTTTCCATTCACATATCTGGGCTGTCCAATCTTCTATCTCAGAAGAAAGATAGATTATTACAAGGAGCTCATCATAAATGTAATGGACAGGCTACAGAATTGGAAAGGGAAGTTACTATCAATAGGTGGAAGGGCAGTACTTATAACTAGCGTGCTTCAAAGTATGCCTATTCATATGTTATATGCAGTAAATCCACCTGCAAATGTGATCAACAGATTACACCAGATTTTTGCACAGTACTTTTGGAGTACCTCAGTTGGTGTATCAAGCAGACACTGGGCATCTTGGAACACTCTATGCTTACCATGTGAAGAAGATGGTGTTGGATTCAGATCCTTGCATGATATGTCCACAGCATTGTTATGCAAACTATGGTGGAATTTCAGAACAAAACCAACCCTGTGGAGTGCATTTATAAGTCAAAAATATTGCAAAAAGCTCAATCCTATAATAGTACCTTGGAGACATGGATCTCATGTGTAGAGGAAGATGCTTGAATGTAAAGATCGTATTGAGCATCAAATACTATGGCAACCTAAGATGGGGTCTTCGTTATTCTGGTTCGAAAATTGGACAGGCCTGAGAGTTCTATATTTTGTCACACCATCATATTTTGCATGTGATGAGTCAATTCAAAACATTTATGATGTAGTACAGAATGGACAATGGAATGAGGAGATGCTCAGGGAGATATTACCAAATGATCTTGCCACTCATATTCTGGAGAACTTAAAAACACCAGCAATGGATGTTGTTCTTGACAAGCCTATATGGATGCTTGAGACCAGGGGAGAGTTCAGTGTGAAGTCAGTGTGGGAATACTTGAGAAGAAGGAATGACCCCTGTAATGCATATATAAAAATCTGGGCGAAAGGTCTCCCTTTTAAGATTGCATTTTTCATGTGGAAATTATGGAGAAACAAATTACCTCTGGATAATTTCTTCAGAAGGCTGGGGTACTCAATGGCATCCAAGTGCTGGTGCTGTGCAGAGCCAAAAGAAGAAACAATGCAGCACTTGTTCTTTACATCAACACCTGCCAAAACAGTATGGAAATTATTTTTAGGACCAGCAGGGATAGCAACAGATGGAATTTATTTTCACTAGGCTATAATTAGATGTTGGACAGCTGATGTCTTACATCGACTACAACCTATTCTTCAGGCTTTACCATCAGTGATAGTGTGGGAATTATGGAAAAGAAGGAACAACTATAAACATGGAGATGCAGTCATAGTTAGTAGAGTGATTTATCAGATATCTTCTACTATGCAATCCTTAGTCAGATTTAGAAAACCAAGCTTGCAGAATGTCCCTCACAAATGGCCAGACTTACTCAATATGATGGAGAATTATACACCTAAGCTACAGTACACTAAGATATTGTGGGAATGTCCTAAGGACGGTTGGATCAAAGTAAACACAGATGGGGCTTCTAGGGGAAATCCAGGCAGAAGTTCTATTGGATATGTATTGAGGAATGAGGAAGGAGATGTATCGTATGCCTATGGAAAGGAAATTCAGGAAGTTTCAAACACTGTTGCGGAGGCAAATGTGCTACTGGAAACATTGAGATATTGTGTGGGAAATGATTATGTCCTAATTGAAGTTCATACATATTCAATGGTCCTCATGAAAGTAATAATTGAAGAGTGGTCTATCCCATAGAGTATTGCAGAAGTAGTAGACGAAATCAAAGATATGATGAATAGGAGTAATGTGACTGTCTCTCACACACTCAGAGAAGGGAACAAACTTGCAAATCATCTGGCTAATTATGCTCTAGACCATGGAATCATTGAAGCACATAATTTGTGGGAGCTGGACATTCAAGGAAGAAAGATAGTGAATGATGATAGGTCACAATGTCCCTATCTACGAGTAAAAGTTGCAAGAGGTTAAGAAAAAAGGAAGCAACAAGCTGGAGTAGAAAGCTAGAAGGATTTAAAAGGAAAATCTTGAAAAGGAGAACCAACAGCAGAAGAGGCATATACAACAAATGCAAATATCAAATACTTCGGGATGAGGTCTCAACATACGTTGTTTTAGCTAACCATGTGTTCTATTTTGCAGGTGCTGGTAACAGTCTCATGCCTTGCTTAGTGATTAACTCTCTTCGGGTGGTATTAGTACCTAGTGTTCATTCCTAGGAAAGAAAACCACTAGTGAGTAACATGGACACATACATTTTATTGACAAGGATAGAGGTTACCTTTTGGATTCAGAAACATTGGAGAGCAGCAACAACATCACTCACAAAAGTGCCAGGAAACATGTACATTTATGTACACATTGACTGGAGATGGAACACAAAAGGAAACCAGGGAAAGACATATGCAGAGCAAAAATCCAAGACTACAAAAGATAGTGAAGTCAATTGGCATATCCATCCACAGGGAGAGGGTATTAATATAGGGAGCTGGGAAATGAATACTACATCAATGCATCCTGATGCAGATGCTTTTGCTGTGCATCAGTGCGAAAGCACTTGGGAGGATTTTGTGACAATAAAAGAGGAAGAATACTTGGTAAAAGCAAAAAGGTCACAGGTGTGCCACATAGTAAGCATGTGCATTGGGATATTAAAAAGGGAAGCTTTGGGTGTATGGGTACATGTGGTCATTATTTTAATGCACAAGTGATTCTTGAAAAAAAAGGGAACATGTGGTCATGGAGGGGAATACATAAGCAGTCAACTATGGATGGTTCATGGCAGAGTGCGAGCTTTTGGATCTGTTCTGCGTGCTTCATATGTTACTCACATGCAGCATCAAACATGCATCACGTGCAGTCCAACGCATCAGACCAAAATAATCAAATGTGTGATAGCAATATTATAATCGAAAGATTACAGCGAAGGTCACTGAAACTCACGCCTGGAACACACACACACATTTTGGTCCAAAACAATCTACAACCACGGGGCAGGCTAGATTATCGAGAAAGACTTTGAGTAATGTTTACAACAAACATTTCGAGGAGTCAAGCTTTCTGTCAGGTCACGCCAGTATGATGGAATCGATGATACAATTTCCAAGCATGTTTGGGGAATTATTTTGTGTAATCGAGCATTGGTATGAAACCAATGGAGTGCCTTTACAACTTGGAAATGTCACACTTAAATGTGGGGACAAGCACGCTTTTGAAGAGCTGGAAAATGCATCTTGGACACCTTAAATGGTCAAAAGCATGTTGCTTGGTGCACATGCCCATATGAAAACGTGCAAAGGTGATGTGCAATGGTCTCAAAAGGAAGGCATCGAGATTCTTTCTAATTACATGTGGCAACCAAAGCTGTCACCACTGATTGACAAGGTTGGAGCATCAAAAGCACGCACACACATGCATCATGGACTAATGTGTCACACATGGTCTTTGGACAGTGAGATGGAGAAATAATTTCCAAAAGAAGCGCATAGGAAAGTCTTCACTTCAGCATGAAGGAAATCAACTGCTGAAAATCATTTGCAATACAAGTGCTTTTGTTATTTTAATCCAAGGATGGGTGCAAATGCCAAGAAAGGTAGGCATGTGCTTTGGGGAATTAAAGAAAGGGTTGGAAAAGGCTAGATGCTTTCGATTGCAGCAAATGAATTCTATGGACCAATTTTTGTTCTTTATGCACGTTTCGACGTGCTGGATTTCAAGGAAAGCACAACGACAATGATCTCGAGAAAAACTGGACATTCCAGCTCTTTGTTCGACAAAAGCTGTAATTAAATAATATCCATAAACAATGGCCAGTGTTCGACGCAGCGACACAATGCACAAGGAATGGGATCGAAGGAAAATATGCACGTGTAGTAGAAGAGCTTTGGGGAATGGGGTAATGCATGGGAATCTTCATTTCTTCCTAGTCACGTACACAGAACGTAGGGTTTTTTGAGTTTCTTTGCTCAATATTGATAATAGGTGCTATGTAATCATCAAAGTTTATCTTTGTCATTCTGTTATACAACATGACAATGTAATTTTCCTTTATTTTTAATATATATAAAACCTAGCCCTAGGCGCTTGCCTAGCGGATTGCCAAAAAAAATTCTCTACTTAATAGTTTCATATTTAGTTTAATTTTAATAGTTTATTCTCCTTAATTAAGATTAATTAGTTTTTTTGTAGTATATTTTATTATCAATATTATTTTTGTAAAAAAAAAAGAATGAATTTTGGATTAATTCATATTTTCATGTCACAAGACCAATATTTTGAGTCTAATGAGGCCAAATCTTAGGCCCAAATTTAGAGTCCATTCTTCCATAACCCAAAAAAAAGCCCAAACATAAGACATATGCAAAAAACAAGAGAGAGAGAGAGAGAGAGAGAGAGCAGCTTCTTCTTCAGGTAGAACATGACAACAAAGAGAAAAACCCTGGCAACCCATCTTCACCACCCAGAACTGTCGCGACAGCCGGACCAGCACCCCCATTGGTGACCTTTTCTTCTGGAACAAAAGAGAAAGCCTTCATCGTCATACCCCACACCAAACGACCCACTTTCTTCAACCCCAAAACACCATTAGCAACATCTATCTTTGATGTTTTAAATGTCAATGCCGGGAGGGGGGGGGGGGGTGATTTGTGTGGTACCCAGTTTTCGCTCTAGAAGAATCTGGTTTTCTAGGTGTACTTACTACTACTATTTGCAGAATTAAAATTGCATAAAATAAAGAATACAGAGATTTTTACGTGGAAAATACCTGGCTCAAAAGGTGAAAAAACTACGACCTACTACTCAGTAGGATTTTTTCAAACTTCCACTAAAATCATTGAGCCAAAACAGCATTTACAAAACTCTTGTAAATCTAAGGATTAACTCTAATCCCGTTGTGGCACACAACCTCAACTGTTACGATAACTTCAAGTTAACTCTAACTTGAATACTCAAAGTACCTAATACAATTTCTTCTATGAAAGCTGGAAGGTACACTTTTAAATCACCTACTATAATTGAACTAGAATAAAAGAAAGACACAATGAAATTGGTTCTTCTATCTTATCCAAGTAGCTTCAGGAATGCATACTCAAATCTCACATAAATTGCTTGCAAAATTGCCTCGCTCTTTTCTCTCAATTTAGTTTAACTTCTGCATTTGTGCAATACCTGTAAAAGAGAACAATCGCTGTTATTTAAGGAGTTAGTAATTAGAGTTTGATTGAGACTCAATTGTTGATCTTCCAACGAAGTTGAGTCCTTGATCAACACAAACTCCAACCCTATCCTTTATCCGAATCTGTGTTCTCTTCTCATAAGGAGACTTTCCCTCCTTATCCCATATGCAAACTTTTCAATCAGTTCAAGAGATATTGATGCTTGATCAATGGGACTTATCTCCTTCACGTGCATCTCACATGTATAGGTTGACAAACACTGTGCTTCACCTGATGGACCTGGTCCATGACTAAGTTCATTTGTCATTCTTCAAAACTTTACGTATTCTTGGGCCAACAAATTCCCCCTTTTTGATGGTGAAAAACTCTGTGTTTTCACTGATCAAAGAACCTGTAAGAACTCAACTTAACCATCAACACTTAACTTAGAAAATTTTACTTATCATCAAGGACCAGGTGTAATTAGGTTATAAATATCACTGATTCAGAATAATGAGTAAAACACAATATCTCTTCCCCCTTTTGGAATCATCGATAAGTTGCTACATAATGTGAATCCTAAATGTTAATAAGTACTCAAGGTCACTGGGGCAACTGCAAGTGAAATCATTGTGCAATTATCAATAATCAACATATAATTTTTAACTATTAGGATCAGAATCATCATAGAACAAGAGAAAAACTGTAGTTGACATTGATCTAGATATGCTTCCACAAACAGACCATAAAAAGAAAGAGAAACTTCCAAAACATGAGCAAAAAAACATCCCTAATCTGGGTCACTAGGGGGTACCAGACTGGTTCTGAAGACAAGTGCTAGAAGTCCTAGGGCTTGGAGGAACTACAGGGTTGAGATTGGAGAAGGTTGATCATATTCTGAAGCATTCCATCACTCTTCTCCTTTTATTTTTCTAGATCAGCTCTAAGGCCATCTCTCTCAGTCTTCAATTCAGCCACACGAGCCTTGAGCCTAGCAATTTCATCATTTTTAGTTCCACATTCCTGAACCAAAGCCCTAACCTTCTTGTTAATGGATGTCCTCAAAGATAAACCAAGTTCGTCTCGTTGCTTGCTTAGATGAACAAGCCATTCAGTCGCCTCCCCAGAACCACACAAGAACTTACCTCACCAGGGGTTTCTTGAATTTTCTTAGTGTCAGAAGACCCATGTTCTTCACCTTCACTGGCAGCAATAAAAGCTTCAGACTCATAGCTGGAGTCAGATTCTTAAGTAGGGCTTTTCTTCATCTGGCCAGCCTTTAATCTCTCACTTAGAACTTTTCTTAGGGCTCCAGATGCTACAGTTTTTCTAGACAACATTTTCTCCCTACGAAACCTAAGTTTTGGGGATTCACTAGGAGGAGTAGATGAGGATGTATTAGAGGGGGATGCTGGTGGGGGAGTGCCATGATTATCTTAGGGGTTAGACATGGTTGATTGTTTCTTGAGAAAATTTGGGAATTTTAGTGAAGAAGGGTGATCAGAACTGGAGAAGTATTTTGACGGTTATGGAATTATGAAGAAGAGGTGTGGTGTGTATTTAAAGGCAATTAGATATTTACTCAGTAATGACAACTTTTCAGAGGTCAAAGAGAAGTTTAATCAACCTGTAATTCCAGTCCTTTAATGATTTATTTGGCTTCCCTAGACTTTAGGCAAAAATTACGATTTTAGAGTTCTAAAAGGACGAAACTGGTTCAATGCCTCAATGGATAGAATTTTTTAAGAATTTGGCAAGTATAGGACTTTTGCTCATAATTAAATTGTTAATCTTTCTAATTATGCAAAGTATTGCAAATATACCTGAACTATCATATGAGCTCATACTGATGAACCAGGTTCTTCATATAGAACTCTCTGAACATACCTCAAATGCCATAATAGAAATTTTTTTTGTAAGTGATGAGTGAATCATATGTATACATGTCACAGGAGTATACTAATTAAAGTATGAAACTGAGTAAAAATTAATCTAGATATTTACACAAAGTTAGAACTCCTAACCAAAATTTTTTTTCCATTTTTTTCAATTTTTTTCATTGTGCATTCTGAACTGGACTTATAGGTGATTTTAATCATCCCTAATTCCAACCTGTTCCTCTCAAAATTTTCCCTACTCAGTGCTTTAGTGAGAATGTTAGCAATTTGCTTATTAGTAGCATAGAATTCTATGGAGATCAGTCCTTTCTCATAGTTATCTCTTAAGAAGTGGTGTCTAACATCTATGTGCTTAGTTCTTTTGTAATGAACCGGGTTCTATGTCATACTTATAACACTAGAGTTATCACAGAATATTGGAATACAACCAACTTCAATACCAAAATCTATTAGCTGTTGTTTGATCCATAGCAATTGAGCACAACAAGATGCAGCAGCAACATACTCAGCTTCAGCAGTAGATAAGGCCACTGAGTTTTGCTTTTTGGTAGCCCATGATACAAGACATGAACCAAGGAAGTGTGCCATACCTGAGGTGCTCTTCCTATCCATTAGAAACCCTGCATAATTAGCATCAACATATCCAACTAGATTAAAATTGCTACCTTTGGGATACCAAAGACACAAATAAGTAGTGCCTTTCAGGTATCTTAGATCCTTTTGACAGTAGTCAAGTGGGACTCTTTAGGATTTGTCTGAAAGCGCGCACAAAGCCCTGCACTAAAAAAAATGTTAGGTCTGCTAGCAGTAAGATATAGAAGTGAACCAATCATACCCCTATACAACTTTTGATCAACTGATGAACCATGTTCATCAACATCTAATTTAGTAGCAGTTGCAATGAGTGTGTCTATTTCTTTGGATTCTTCGATTTTAACCTTTTTGATTAGCTCCTTTGCATACTTCTGCTGATGGATCATGGTTCCACTAGGACTTTATTTGATTTGTAAGCCTAATAAGAAGTTAAGCTCACCCATCATGCTCATTTCAAACTCACTCCCCATTAATTTTGCAAAGTACTTACTTAACTTATCAGTGGTGGCCCCAAAGATTATGTCATCGACATATATTTGTACAATAAGGAGATCCATACCTTTTTCCCTTAAGAATAAGTTACTATCAATTTTACCTCTTTTGTAACCATGTTCCAGCGGGAATTTGGATAATCTTTCATACCATGCTCTTGGTGCTTTCTTGAGCCCATAGAGAGCCTTGTCTAACTTATACACATGCTCAGGACATTCTTTGATCTCAAACCCTGGAGTTTTTTTTACAAAAACTTCTTCTTTCAGTACCCATTCAGGAATGCACTTTTGACATCCATTTGATGAAGAGTGAATTCCATGTGTGCTGCGAAGGATATGAGGAGTCTAATTGCCTCTAGTCTTGCAACTGGAGCAAAAGTTTCATCATAGTCTATGCCCTCCTCATGGCTGTTACCTTGGACCACCAGTCTTGCCTTATTTCTTGTAACTGTTCCATCTTCATCAAGCTTGTTTTTGAATACCCACTTTGTACCAATGACTGATCTGTCCTTGGGTAAAGGGACTAGATGCTAGACTTTACTTCTCTCAAACTGATTGAGTTCGTCTTGCATAGCTATCATGCAATCTGTATCTTGCAAAGCCTCACCAACATTTTTAGGTTCAATAAATGAGAAAAAGGCATCAAAAGCACATAGATTCTTTAATTGTGCTCTAGTTTTGACTCCAGATGTTGGATCAGTGATAATGTTCTCAATGGGATAAGAACATTGATACTTGTGAGGTTTCACAACCAACTGGTTTCTGCTAGATGTTTCTCCCATGTTCTGCTGCTGAGGAATAGGGTCATGAACAGGTTCCTTTAAGGGATTTATTTCAGTTCCTCTTTGATTAGTTCCCCCTGTTAGGGTCCCCTGGATGGAAGAACCTATTCCATTACCTGTTCCTTCTGTTGGTGCCATTTTGACTTGAGCTGAGGCTTCAGTCAAGTCTTTTACCAATCCAATGGCTTCATCTTCATGTTCCTGTCTCTCAGAAAGAATGTTAGTTTCATCAAATACTACATGTATACTTTCTTCTACACACAAAGTTCTTTTATTAAACACTTTATATACTTTGCTATGTGAAGAATATCCCAAGAATACTCCCTCATCACTTCTGGGATCAAACTTACCAAGGGATTCCTTTCCATTATTGTGCACATAACACTTGCAACAAAATGCCCTAAGATGGGATATGTTTGGTTTTCTCCCTTTAAGTAACTCATATGGAGTCTTCTCTACATGAGGTCTAGTCATGCATCTATTGATTATGTAACATGCAGTTTTTACAGCCTCTGCCCAAAAACTGTGAGGCAGTTTACTAGAAAGCAGCATGGTCCTAGCCATGTCCTCAATGGTCCTATTCTTTCTTTCAACTATTCTTTCAACTACTCCATTTTGTTGAGGAGTCCTAGGGGTAGAGAAATTATGATCTATACCATTTTCATCACAGAATTCAGCAAACTTGGAATTTTCAAATTCAGTTCCATGATCAGACCTAATGGATGCAAGTTGATTTCCTAATTGTTTCTGAGTTTTTCTAACAAATGCAGTAAACATGTCAAATGCTTCATCTTTAGAGGTTAGAAATAGAACCCAGGTAAATCTAGAATAATCATCAACAAGCACCATTACATATTTCTTTCCACCTCTGCTCGTGGTTCTCATTGGACCACATAGATCCATATGGACCAGTTCCAATGACTTGGTTGTACTTACCACTTTCTTGCTTTTGAAGGATGATCTTACCTGCTTCCCCCTTGCACATGCCTCACAAACTTTGTCTTCCTTGAACTTGATATTAGGTAACCCTATCACCAAGTCCTTAGAGACTAGTTTGTTTAGCTGATTTAGACTTGCATGACCAAGTTTTTTGTGCCACAGGAGCGGATCATTAACCAACACACTCAGACAAGTAAGTTCATTTTCTGAGAGAGTGGACAAATCTACAATGTATATATTGTTAACTCTCTTTCCCTGCAATACAATCTTGCCAGTGGTAAGATTAATAACAAAGCATTTAGTAGAGGTGAATGCTACAAGGTTACCTCTATCACACAGTTGTGACACATTGATGAGGCTATATTTCAAGCCATCTATCAAGTAGAAATTCTCAATGGAGTGAGAGTTTGTCTTACCTACCTTTCCAACCCCAATAATCTCACATTTCTTTCCATTACCAAAGGAGACATTACCTCCTTTTAAGTCCTCAAGTGAAAGGAACTGGTCCTTGCTCCCAAAAATATGTTTTGAGCAGCCACTATCCATGTACCATATTAGGCTACTTCCTTTCACTTGGAACTGCAAAAATGAAATCAGAGGTTAGTCTTAGAAACCCAAACTAGTTTGGGTCCCTTTCTATGGGAAAAGGGATAAATCAAATTTCTTCTAGCCCACCCAGGTAGCTTTTTCTTTTCTTGAACAAAATTTTTGTTCTTTTGACTGGCCTTTTCTTTTGCATTACTTTCATTTTTGTAATGACTAGTCTTGCCACAGTGAGTGCAGGTCTTATTCTTAGGAAGTGTGAGGTACTTGCTTTTAGGGTCCCATTATGGTGCTTGGGTCCCATAGCCAAGTCCTCTTTTATTGCTGCTGTGATGCTCGTGCAACCAAGAAAGTGCATCAGAAGCCTTATTCCATTTGCAAGTTCTGTCTAGTTCATATTTCACTTTTCCTAGATATTCTCTTATGACTTTAATGAATTCATCCTTCATGTTTCCTAAGTTTTCCTCTGGAGTGAGATGGGTGAGATCAGCTTTCTTCTTTCCTGTTCCTAGTTTCAGTTTTAGATTTTCAGACCTAAGTTCTAGGACACTAGTGTCAAGTTCAAGAACCTGGTTCTTCAACTCAGCATTTTTGCAATCAATTTCATTAGCCCTAGACTCTTGACTTTTGCATTTTTCTTTTAAGATCACACATTCCCTAGACAGATCTTCCTATTCATTGTTGATTATTTCAGACTCATCAATGAAGTCTAGTAACAACTCGGATAACCTTTCTTTAGACAAAAATTTAATCTTGTCTTTGAGATGAAGAATACTTACCTCTCGTTCATCATCTGATTGTCCAATGGCCATAACAGCCTGTGCTTCTTCAGCTTCACCTTCTGAGTCCTCATCTGATGTTTCTCCCCAGGTAGCAACTATAGCCTTTGTTGATCCTTTGTTCCTTTTTGGTTGAACCTGTTCCTTCTTTCTGTTTCTCCGTTCAGCCCTTTCTTTCTTCCACTCAATTTCCCATTGAGGGTAGTTCTTGATTATATGATCAGTCTTACCATATTTGTAGAAACCCTCGTTAGTCTGTTTCTCAGGAGCCTTTGGCTTGTTGAAGGTTGTACCTCTTGAAGAGCCATTTCCTCTCATCAGGTACTTTTTGAAATCTCTAGTGATCATAGCCATCTCATCATCCTCCAGATCTGAACCTTCATCAATTCTGAGATCTAGGCTTCTCTCCTTCTTTGGTGTATCCATCTCCATAGTTTGCCTTCTCAGTTCATAAGCAGTAAGGTTTCCAATCAGTTCATCCAGCTTGAGGGTAGCAATATTCTTAGATTCCTAAATAGCAGTGATTTTGCTTTCCCATGAAACTGGTAGAAACCTTGTCAAGATTTTCTCAACCTTGTCTTTTTCAAGGATAATTCTTCCAAGAGATTTAAGTTCATTTGTCAGTGTAGTGAACCTAGTATACATCTCTTAGATAGTTTCTCTTTCCTTCATAGTAAAATTCTCATATTGAGAATACAACAGTGTTCCTCTGGACCTCTTCACTTGAGGTGTTCCTTCATGAGCTACTTGTAGGGTGTCCCAGATTTCCTTAGCAGTGGTACAACTTTAAATTCTACTGTACTCATCTGGACCTAGTCTACACACAAGCCATTTCTTGGCCTTAGCATTTTTCTCCCACTTCTTCAGGTCTTTAGCAGTGCAGTCAGCTCTTGTCTTTGGCACATCCTCTCCTTCAGCATTCTTCTTTGTAGTTTCTAGAGGACCATCAGTGACTATGTCCTAGAGTTCATAGTCTTCTCCTATGATGTGATCCCTCATCCTATTCGTCCACCACGAATAGTACTGACCATTGAAGAGTGGAGGCCTAGCAGTGGATTGCCCTTCCCAGTTCCCAGGTGGTGCACTCATGTTGATCTTTTCCTAAGGTGTTAGCCTCTTCAATGATAACCCGCTCTGATACCAATTGATATTATAAACGTCAATACCACACAAGAGGGGGGATGATTTTTGTGGTATCTAATTTTTGCTCTAGAAGAACCTGGTTCTTTTAGGTGTACTTACTACTACTGTTTGCAAAATTAAAAGTACATAAAATAAAGAACACAGAGATTTTTATGTGGAAAACACCTGGCTTCAAAGGTGAAAAAACCACGACCTACTATTCAGTAGGATTTTCCCAAACTTCCACTAATATCATTTAGCCAAAAAAACATTTACAAAACTCTTGTAAACCTAAGGATTAACTCTAATCCCGTTGTGGCACACAACCTCAACTGTTACGACAACTTCAAGTTAACTCTAACTTGAATGCTGAAAGTACCTAATACAATTGCTTCTATGAAAGCTGGAAGGTACAAGTTTAAATCACCTACTACAATTGAACTAGAATAAAAGAAAGACACAATAAAATTGGTTCTTCTATCTTGTCCAAGTAGCTTCAGGAACGCACACTCAAACCTCACATAAATTGCTTGCAAAATTGCCTCGCTCTTTTGCTCTCAATTTAGTTTAACTTTTCATTTGTGCAATACCTGTAAAAGAGAACAATCACTGTTATTTAAAGAGTTAGTAATTAGAGTTTGATTAAGACTCAATTGCTGATCTTCTAACGAAGTTGAGTCCTTGATCAACACAAACTCCAACCCTATCATTTATCCGGATCTGTGTTCTCTTCTCATAAGGAGACTTTCCCTCCTTATCCCATATGCAACCTTTTCGATCAGTTCAGGAGATATTGCTACTTGATCAATGGGACTTATCTCCTTCACGTGCATCTCACATGTATATGTTGACAAATATTGTGCTTCACCTAATGGACCTGGTCCATGACTGAGTTCATTTGTCATTCTTCAAAACTTTACCTGTTCTTGGGCCAACAATCTCCTCCTCCAACTAAACAAAATCGCTGCCGCCCCATCGCTCAACCGCGTTGCCCAACTTTTTATCAACCAAACATGCCACCACTAAGGACTATCGGATATTTTAGTGATCCACGGAAAACAAAGGAGTTAAAGGGATCACCCATTTAGACTCATTTTCTCTCATCCCCACAGTCAATGTTCTCAATCCAATCGCTACAACTTAAGTCGAGGAAGAGGATCGGCTACTTCATATTTCAATCCTATGCCTCATCTTCATTTTGGCACGAGCGAATCTTGTACAGATTTTTGGGAAGGGAAGAAGCATGAAGATTTTTGAATTTTGGATTCCTATTTGTCTTCTCCTAATTTGTCATCCCAATTAGTTAAAAAAAAAATCCTCCTAGTTTTGACTTGTTTCCGATTAAGAGAAATATCAATTCCTTCAATCAATTTCTATTTTGAGCAATGGATTCTAGATGAGGATTCAAAATTGTTTCGAGTTAGCCGTTTATGCTTTCTTTGGCTGGATTTGCTTTGGTGTTTGAATCGCTAAATCGAGGTGTTTTCAATCCGAGCCCTCCATCATTCGACCAGTTTGAAGGTTCCTATCTCAATTTTATGTTCAAGTTCATTCTCCGCGGTTCCATTATTGTAGCTGCTGAAATTTTATCGAAAGTTTCAAGCGATAAAGTTCAATCCTTCAATCCTTTACTCATTTTAATGTTAACTATTTTCTTGGTGATCGATTTTGTGGTTTGTTATCTATGGTTTTGAATGTGCCCGCTCGTATGTCTACTTGAATGATTGCGAGTGAATTAGAATCGCATGTTTAGTCATTTAGATCGTATGCTTAATTGGAATTAAAAATTGGAATGTCTTTTGTTTGTTTTAAAAGAGCAATTTGGGGGGATGCAATTTAAAATAAAATTGGACCTAGGGGTTATGGAATGAGATAAAAATACGAGTTGTTAGTATTCTAAATTTTTCACTTACGTAGATCTATTTACTAATTTATCGGTAGGAGCATGCTTAGGCCGCTCGGGTAGGCAATCTTAGGATTTATCATTTGCCATTGGTTTCAAGGTGAGAGGTTATCCCTTAGATAAATTCATCCGAGGAATACCCCGTAAACTTTGTAAAGATTTTAACCCGGGGAAAGCCCCGAAGTAAATGTAAATGGAGTCGTGGCATCATCAATGGAGGCGTAGTATAAGCTAGGAAGACTTACTTTATTTTGTTTTATTTTTCTTTTATTAGGAAGGGACGACCTCGAGCCTCTTGTGTGTTTATTTTCCTTTTTCTGTATTTTATACCACGATTGAATATTTTAAAAGCCAACTTGATCGAGCACGCAACCGTACTAGTTACGGGATTTGGGGAGTGCCTAACACCTTTTCCCTGAGTCAAATGAACCCCCTTACCCGAATCTCTGGTGCAGACTTAGTTTTGGAGTCTCAAGTGTTTTGAAAGGAAAAAATTATTTAAAAAAAAAACGGTGACCTGACACACCGAAATCAAATGTCAGGTGACGACTCTGAGTTATTTTCCTTTTGAATACAATTTTTGTCATGTTCTAATTGGAAAATCCTTTTCAAGATTTACCGAATCTTTTTATATTTTTAAAAGGTTTTAGTGAGGTTTGTTTAAAAATGGGTGTGACATGCCTTAGCACAAAATAAGGAATTGTTCGAGAGTTCCGACAATTTTGCATTCATTAGGGTCTTAGAGTCTTGATATTATCGAAGCCCTCTGTCATTTTGCCGAGGTTGCCATTTTAATCGGTTTTTGATCATATTTGAAGTCCTATTTTATTATGGAATTCGGACGTCTCTGAACAGTGTTAATTCGACCGTAGCCTTCTTATTTGGGATTTGCCCTTTGGGCTTATTTTCTAGTTTAACTTCAAGCTTTCCCAAAGTGTCAGTCCCCGAGTGGGGTGGCTATGGCTTGTAAAAATCGAGGGTCACCTTTTAAGGTCATATGGTCTTGAAGTTTTTATAATTCGATCTTGTTTGTTTTTCGGACGACAGTCCCCGAGCGCGGGGTTCCGTTATGATAGGCCCTTAAGCCTGTTTACACAATAGATCAAGAGTATGAAATTGTAAAGTAGAAATTGTTTTCTAAGGCATGAGATATCGGCAAGGGAAAATACTTCTTTCAATAGATGATTATACATGTGTACATGTTTGATGTTAGGTCTCAAGTAACCTATATGGACACAGTCCATTCGGCTGTTTGGCCCTTATAAAATTTACCTACCGAGACCCCGCTATTACGAAATAATTTCCTTGCACCAAAGTTGGTATTTGAGGGTAATGCCCCCAGGATTCGAGGTTGATTGTAAAGAAGTCTCGAATACCATTGAATTATTCTAAGTTATCACGATCAACGGTTGCCTCGCTAAAAACCTCGCCGGAAAATCCAATTGGGACAAAACCAGTCTAAGAGAAAAAGAGTGTAACATGTGCTTTAAGACCTAAACACTTTGTGCTGAAGGATCCATCGTCGTTCCCGATCGAACACCTACAATGGTTAGCATAAATTATAAATGAAAATGGATAAGGTCATACCTTAGCAGTAGTATCGCTTTAGAATTTATGTTTGGCAGTTGCTTGCCGTTCATAGTACCATGCTTGTAAGATACCTTTTTCATAATATCGAGGACCTGATATGGTCCCTCCCAGTTTGGACCCAGTTTTCCTTCATTTAGGTTTCGACTGTTAAGGGTGACTTTTCTTAGCACCAAGTCCCCTATTTTAAAGTGTCGAAGATTGGTTCTTCAGTTGTAGCACCTTTCGATCCGCTGTTTTTGTGTGGCCAATCGAACGAGGGAGGCCTCGCGTCTTTCATCCTACAATCCTAGGCTCGTGTTCATAGCCCCGTTATTTGATTCTTCTGTCGTATATCGAAACCTGAGGCTAGGTTCCCTGACCTTGATTGGGATAAGAGCTTCGACATCATATGTTGATACCCAATTTTTCCCTATATATTTTTAATAGACATAAATACTTTTAAAATAGCATATATACATATATAAGAATTTTTATAATTTTTTCTATAATTTTAAAGGCTTCAAATTGATTTATTTCCTTCATTTTTACTCATAAAAACTACAATAATTATCCTGCAAATTATCTTTGTGGTGATGTAGCCATCAAAATTCTGTATTTTTGCCAAAATATTGTTAAAATTTTTTAATGTATTTTTTATAATATGGTTTAAGCTAATTTGCATATATTTGCAATACTAGACCTATTATTGCATAATTACATTTATATGCATAAAATGATCTTCTATATTTTTAAAATATTAAATATCTATTTTAAATCATTTTCAATACATGAAATTACTTTTTAGAAACCATCTATTATTTATTATAAATTATATAGTGTTAAATCGGCTATTTAAAACTTAGCCAAATTGTATTTCAATTTTAGCCTCAATTCAACCCAATACCCCAGCCTAATTTCAGATTAAATTACCCGACCCAGACCCTAACTACACCTACCCGACCCAAGAACCCATCAGATCATGGTCGTTGATCTGAAAGATCAACGACCAGTATTTGTTCTTTCCTTTTTAATTCCAAACGACCCCCAACCTTAATCATTTTCTATACATTGCCACCCTAAAATCCTCTCTGCTCTCAAAATACTCTCAACCTAATCCTAATCTTCAAAGGCCGACCTCCCATCTCCGGTGACCTCTGATTATCTCTTAAGCCTCCAATGTCTTCTCTCATGCCAATCTTGCCTTCTCTAAGGCCCTCAAGGGCCCTAGGCCATGCCGACTTGCATCTATAGTTCATCCCCTGCCTGTTCATGGCATTTCCAGTGTGATTTCAAGCATATATTTGCTATGATCCTTGGGATTCTAGACATGTTTCATCTCTATATGAGTTCTTTTGAAACCCTAATTTCTTTTCTATACCTCCTAGATCTAGGATGATTTAAGTTTGTTTCTTGAATGTTTTACGCTGTCCTGAGGTTCTTTACAAGAATCGTATGATTTCAAGTGTTTTTTCATCTTCTTCTAAAACTAGGGTTTTCGGAACTTCTTTTTAAAACCTTGTTTAACTAATTCTTTGTGTTTTAACTTCTATTTCTCGCATATCTTGACTTATTCTATGAGTTTACTATATCTTTAACTCATCTATGTTGAAAGCCCTAATTTTTTAGGGTTCTTTGTTTGGTTCTGTGTGTCAGCATGACTGACCGGTTCTTGTTTTTGAGTTTCTGTGATTTCTCATGACTATCTTGCCTTTGATATGATTCTATTGAGTTTCTTAGCCTAAAGTACACCGATTCTATGTGCTTGTGTTCATCTTGACTGTTCAAGACTTGCCTCTTTCTCATTGAATCAATATTGTTTAGCTTTCATGCTTGCTAGAGTTTTATGTCGACTCTTGACTATCCATGTATTACTTTATTTATATGTTAAACGCTAACTCTGTTCACGATTCTCTCTTTGACTAATTCTGAATTCCCTGTTTGTTTGTGTGATTTGAAAACTTTCCTTTAAACCTTCGATTCTTACCTTCCTACTCAATGTGATTGATTAACTCGCCTAAACTTTCCCTTACCTTGTCCGCATGGTTACTTGATTCTTGCTGACTATCTCCTTAATTAGAATTTTCTAAACCTAGCCCTAATAGTTTACTCTATGCCTACTATATTTGAACTATTTCCTTATCTGTTATGCTCCAGTTACACATTGATTTCTTTCCTTATTTGTTACTTGTTCTTATTATTTGAACTAATTCCCTTAAATTAAGGGAGTACTTGTACTGATTTTGCTCTAATTGGTTTTGAGTTCCATAATTACTATACAATTTTGATTCTTGCCTTATTTTACCTAGTTTCGAGCCACTATATATATGCTCTCTCCTTAACATTCAACAGGGACAAACATATTGGTTCAAAGCTCTCTCACACTCAAAACTTTCTGCATTTTTGTGTTACTTACTACTGTTCTAAGTTAGCCGGCTGCAAGCCAAGGCTAACTATTATGTTCTGTTTCACTTTGTGCTTGCTGTTTTCTTCACTGGTATGTAATGATTTTTATTCAATTTTTAAAAACAATATGCTTCTTCTACTACTTCATTTTGTTATGTTTCTAATATGCTTCTATCTATAGTTTTGTTGTTCAACTTGCAACTAACATGTCTACTTCACTGTCTTCTTTACTGTGTGCTTATGAATATGTCCAACCCCCTTAGGATTAGCCTGCTTATGAATCCCTTTCTAGTATACCCCAAATGTGACTTTTCTTTACTTACGTTTCTCTGATTTCTGGCATGAACCTTCCTGTGTAAAGTAGTTGGCTATCCTAAGTCTGTCTGATTCTGTATTAATTCTGAATTTTATGTTGTACCTTAATCCCCTGAACCCCTTTTAGGACTTCTCTGATTCTGTACCTAAGTGTATCTTTTCCTACTATGTGCTCTATACTCGCCCCAAATCCGCATTACTCTTGAGTGAACGTTTGTACCTGTTTGATTCTATGTCTTGGAGTGTTGATGAACCTCTTCTGGTTTTGTGTTTTGTTTGTTGTCTTTTGATCACCTTACCCTTTTCAAAATTGACTTATTGAATAACTCCCTATGTTGTTTTTGCAAAACTATTTAAAACAAGTCTCTTTTAACATTGTTTTCTTACTAAAACTCTTTCAAAACTATGTCAAGCACTCTCACTCTACTCTTAGACATTTAAATTCTGCCCCTCTAATGTATGACTGCTTAGGGATCCCTATGATATCCCTCTGAACTCTGATACATTAGAGCCGGCTCTTCCACACTGCACTTACTCAACTATGACTATAAAATCTGGGTGTGAGCACTGCTCGTGATCCCTTGAGGTCCTTAGGGAACTCCGACACACCCGGATTAAATGAAAGGCTGTGAGGCAATCTGGCATTGGAAACTTTAGAAATCTTAGCTTATTGGTAGGCTCCCTTAGAGTAACTTCTTATTTTTCTTATCTACTTACGTAATTCAATGATTTTGGCCTGTAATAATTTTTAAACAAATATTGGGCTTGGATAGTAAAAATGGGAGGGTAGCTATTCATGTTATAGACATCAAAGGGGTAAAAACCATGCTTTACATTTCCTATATGCGCAATATAATATATGTTTAGGACCAACATGTGCAAAGCATATCATAGACCATGCTCCCTAGGTTTTACTGTGTATGGTGTTTCAGCATCTCATGTTGACATTCTTGATATCACTTAGAAATCCTGTTTCTAGGCATTAAAACAAAACTGCCACTCCTACACATTTGACATCATGCTCTACAATGTTGTGACTTTTTAATGCATTTAGAAATCCTGCTTTAGAAAATTCTGCAATCATGTCGTGCATATTAGAAATCATGCTTTAAGAACTCTGCGTATCTTGTAATCATTCTGAATTTATACGTGCATATTATATACCATGCTTTAAGATCTCATTCATACTTGTTCAGTCACACCTAGTGTAAATTGCTGATTATAAAAGATGTAAAAATAGCTCCACATTTGATTATCCTATTTTAAATAAACTAGTAATAATCCCTATATTTTTGTAACATCTAGAACATCATGCTCTTAGGCAAAAAATGACTTCTGAATTTCTAATGACTCTGTAACTACTGTGCACTTCCCAAGCCTAGGCAAGCCTTAGGTAATCAACTCTTATGAACTAGAAACTGCCTCTTTGTGTTTATTACTTAATGATTAACAGGCTTGAAATCAATAGGCAAACTGATTAGGGCCCCTGCTTCTGAGTTATAAAATAAAGATGCATGTCTCTTGTTTTCTAATACTCACCTAGACTTTATGTTTTAGGATACTGTTTAACAATATTGTCCTTATTTGTGTCAAGTCGTGCTGTTACATGCCTTATCTGTGGAGGTAAAACTGAGCTTCTTAGTTGCTCCTTCCTGCTTTTATTTGCTAAGAGTCCTATGTGTTCTTGCTTGTTGCCTTAGTATTTTCTCCTTTAAACCTTAGGGGGTCTATCTAGAACTGCCTATAGGTAGAGGTCCTAATTTCCTCCAGGACCATTAAGAAGGGATGGGTAACAACACGTATCGTGATCGTTAAACAACACTTGCTTTAATAACCACTAAGGGGTGAGAAATGGGTAGGTATGGATATGATGACTACATGTTAATGTCACGTGTAGCCCCTCATTGAGGAGTGTTTACCGGGCATTGCATCGGGCGATCCTATAGTCTAATCAACCTAGGACCCCTTCTTCCCAAATTCCCTTTGCCTAAAACTCTACTTTTCTATATAACTTGTTCAAATCCTTTGTCTTATTATTTGAGTCATACGATGTCCAACATGTTTATCTACAATTATGTTTTTCAATTACTTGTTAAAGGACTAATTCATAAGTACAAGTTCGGCTGGGACCCACAGTTATAGACCAAGAGGGGTGCCTAACACCTTCCCCTCAAGTTTATTTTGAGCTCTTACCCTAAATCTCTGGTAATGCAAACCAATCCAAGAGTTAATCGCTCTAGGTGCCCTAACGCACCATAATTCGTTAGGTGGCGACTCTTCGAAAATACCCAATTCCCAAAAGCAAATGAGTTATTACCCCCATAACTGTCGAAACCCGGACCTTTCCTTCCCAGTAAAAAAGTAAGGGAAAAAAAGGGGGCGCAACACCATAGACCAAAAAGAACGGTGTTTCCCCCATACTGATTTTGACATCATGCGGTACCCCGAAAGAACCTAGGGCAATATTTCTCTCCATTTTAACTTAGCGTCGACCAATATTTTCTTAAGACTTTGAATGATGGTTTTGTTGGTCGATTCAGCTTGTCCGTTCCTGCTGGGATGGTATGGCGTTGATAAAATCCTTTTAATCTTGTGATCCTCGAGAAATTTAGTCACTTTGCTACTGATGAATTGCTTTCCGTTGTCAAACACAATTTCGACAGGCATCTCGAATCGGCATATAATATGGTCCCAAATGAAGTCTAACTTCTTTTTCTATGACTTTCTACAAAGTCTGTGCCTCAACCCACTTAGAAAAGTAATCAATCATAAATAAAATAAACTAAGCTTTACCTAGGGTCGATAGTAGAGGGCCAACGATGTCCATTACCCATTTCATGAATGGCCATGGGGATAAGACCGAATAGAGCTGCTCCTCGGGCTAGTGAATCATCGGCGCATACCTTTGACATTTATCGCATTTTCGAACAAACTCTTTCATATCTTTTTCCATATCAGCACAGCAATACCCTGCTTTGATGACTTTGTGAACTAGTGATTCGACACCGGAGTGGTTGCCACAAGTGCCTTCGTGAAGTTCCCATAGGACGTAGTCGGTGTCTCCTGGCCCCAGACGTATGGCCAATAGCATATCTAATGTCCTCCTTAATAAAGTTCCATCCTCAGCCAAAATGAATCGTGTTTCCTTGGTGCGTAGAGTCCTCGAATCCTTTGGATATGTCGGGAGTTTCCCGTTTTTTAGGTATTTAATGTACTTGTTCCTCCAATCCTAGGTCAAAGTCATAGAGTTTATTTCGGTGTGGCCTTCTTTGACTTGCAATCTCGAGAGTTGTACGACAGTCCCCGAGTTGAGTTCGTCATCCTCGATTGATGACCCCAAGTTTGCAAGGGCATCAGCCTCACTGTTTGTGACGACCCAAAGGGTCATCACCTATTTTCCTCATCTGTTTTGTGCTTCCGAGGCCTTGAAAACCTTATTTTCTATTGCCTCAATTTGCGTGCGCAGTCCGGGCGCGTAGCCGAAAAATTTTTGTGTTGAAATATGTGAATTTTGTGAAAAATTTGAAGAATTTTGATATTAATATGATTATAGTTGACTTTGGTCAACATTTTTGGTAAACGGACCCGGACCCGAGATTGGACGGTCCCGGAAGGTCCGTAGAAAAATATGGGACTCGGGCATGTGCCCGGAGTCGAAATCCGAGGTCTAGAACCTGAGTAAAAGAATTTTTCTGTTAAATTATTTTTCTGAAATTAATAAGGAAAATAAAAATGCAAATTGATTAAAAGACTATGGTATCGGGCTCGTATTTTGGTTCCGACACCCGGTACAAGTCTTATATATTGTTTAAGTGCTTCCTGTAAAGTTTGGTCGAAATCGGACGTCGTTTGACGTGTTTCGGACCTAAATGCCTAAAGTTGAAAGTTTATGAATTTTGAAAGGAGAATCATGAGTTTTGAGGCTTGATTCTATGTAAATGATGTTATTTTGGCGATTTGATTGCGCGAGCAAGTTCGTATGATGTTTTTGAGTCAGTGTGTATATTTGGTTTGGAGCCCCGAGGGCTCGGGAGTGTTTCGGAGGTGTGTC
>MU696193.1:0-10534 GCA_026770625.1 Nicotiana glauca | reverse complement strand
TGTGAATAACGTGTGAACAGTAAATGATCATTAAATTCTTTGGAGCATTGGCTCAGAATAGTAAAGTGAATTATAAGATAAGTAAAGTAAGGAAAAAGGAAACGTTGTTGATTACTCCCTTGCCGGGACGTAAGTATTTAATGTATTCTCCTTTGCCGGGATGATTGAACTGTTAATTGTGCTCCCTTGCCGGGATGATTGAACTATTAATTGTTCTCCCTTGCCGGGATGATTGAGCTGTTAATTGTACTCTCTTGCCGGGATGTTTGCTATGTATTTGTCTGTTGTGTGTCCCTTAATTGTGACAGTTGCTTGGGGACTCAGACTGTTAAATGATATTAAGGAACGCCGCAACAAATGATACTGAGGATCGGGTTGCGCGCCGCAACAATGATAACTGACAAATAATGTGGGTCGGGTTGCACGCCACAATAGTGATATGTGGAGCGGGTTGCACGCTGCAACAGTAGTATTATGGAGTGGGTTGCATGCCGCAACAATTGTTGATATATGTGGTTATGTCTGAATATTGACCTCTTGTTTCATTGTGGACTTTAAGCTGTTTGGTTGTTACTCCGAATTACTGCTAATTGTATTTCCCCATAGTATGTTTCCCCCTCCCATGTTGTTAATCACTTGGTATTCGATTTCTGCTGTATATTTATAACTGCACAGGTTTATGTGGTGTCCAGTCTAGCCTCGTCACTACTTCGCCGGGGTTAGGCTAGACACTTACCAGCACATGGGGTCGGTTGTGCTGATACTACACTTCTGTGCATTTTTGCATAGGTCCAGGTTTTGAGCAGCAGCAGCAGCAGTAGTTCGGGAGCAGGATTTTATTATCACGAGACTGAGGTAGCCTTGCAGGCATCCGCAGGCCCGACGTCTCTTCTTATGTTTTTCATTTATACTGTTGCCTCATTGTTTCGAGACAGACAGCTGTTATATTTCTTTCAGACCTTTATATGTAGTTTATTCTTAGTGGTTCGTGAGTATGTGACACCAAATCTTGGGTAGAGAATATTGTTGAGCATTTCGTATTTATTTCAGACTTATAAAATTAGACTTCCGCAGTTATTGTTATTATTATAAATGATGCTATAAATTGACAACAGAATGGTTTTACTAATGGAAACGGTAAGTAAGTTGGCTTGCCTAGCTACCACGAGTAGGTGCCATCACGATCCCGATGGTGGGAAATCCGGGTCGTGACACTGTTCTATTCCCGAGGTATGTTTTGTAAGGCCCACTCTTTAAATCCATGTAAAGTTACCTGTAGTTTGTGCAAGTATCTCTACATCCGGTCTTCTCGGACTTCGAAAGTTCTGTTGACTTAGTTTACCGCAAGTATGGAATCACATTTGGCCTCGATGACCTCTGCTCCCAAACTTTTAGTCATCTCGAGACCTGCACACATGGCCTTATACTCTTCCTCATTGTTAGTTAACTTTGAAGTTTTGATAGATTGTCTAATTATATTACCCGTGTGAGGCTTCAAATGATGCCCAGCTCGGACCCTTTCACGTTCGAAGTGTCGTTTGTGAAGAGGGTCCATACCCTTGATAGTGTACTCGATTTTAATAATAGTTCCTTTTTGACCTCGGGTAGGCGTAAATTCAGCCAAGAAGTATGCCAAGATCTGGGATTTGATGGTTATTCGGGGTTGATACTCATTATCGTACCCACTGAGTTCTATGTCCCATTTGGCCAATCGACCCAAAAGTTAGGGTTTATGCAAAACATTTTGAAGGGGATAGGTAGTTACAACATATATTGGGTGACATTGGAAATATGGTTTTAGTTTCCTAGAGGCACTTATTAAAGCAGGCGCTAATTTTTCTAAGTGAGGTACCTAGTTTCGGCCTCGCCTACGGTCCGACTAAGATAGTAAACATGGAATTTTGTACCTTGTTCTTTTCGAACTAGGACCTTATTTACCGATATTTCCTAGATCGCCAAGTATAAGTAGAGTTGTTCATCCCCTTTCGGGTTGTGAAGCATTTGAGGGCTTGATAGACGTCGTTTTAGTTCTTCTAAGGATTTATTTCATTCATAGGTCTATGAAAATTGCTCTTCTTCTTAAGTAGTGAGATGAACCGGTGACTTCTATCTAAGGACCTCGAGATGAATTGCCCTAGGGTGGCTATGCACCTCGTCAGCCTCTGCACGCCCCTCACATTATCTAAGACTTTGATATTTTCGATAGCTTTGATTTTATCGGGGTTTATCTCGATCCCCCGATTGGACACCAAAAAGTCGAGAAACTTGCCCGAGCCAACCTCAAATGCACACTTTTCTGGGTTGAGCTTCATGTTGTACCTTCTTAGTATATCGAAAGTCTCCTGCAAATATTTCAAATGGTCCTCTGCTCGCAGGGACGTAACTAGCATGTCATAAATATAAACTTCTATAGATTTCTCTATTTGTTCTTCGAACATTAGATTTACTAGGCATTGATAAGTTGCACCATCATTTTTTAGTCCGAATGGCATTATGTTATAGCAATAGGTGCTATCTTTGGTGATAAACGAAGTCTTTTCCTGGTCCTCGGGGTTTATATATATTTGATTATACCCGGAGTAGGCATCGAGAAAACTAAGAATCTCGTGGCCGTTTATGGCATTGATCATGCGATCGATGTTCAACGAAGGAAAAGAATCCCTAGGGCAGGCCTTATTTAAGTCCTTATAGTCTATGCACATTCTAAGTTTATTTCCTTTCTTAGGGACTAACACTACGTTTGCTAACCATTCTGGATATTTTACTTTCCTAATGGAACCTATTTTGAGAAGTTTGTTTACCTCACCCTTGATGAATATATGCTTAACCTCCGACTTGGGTATTCTTTTTTGCTTTACTGGAAAGAACTTCGGGTCAAAGCTTAGTCGATGGGAGGTGATCTCTGGGGGGATCCCTGTCATATCGAGATGGGACCAAGCAAAACAATCTATGATATTTAAAAGGAATTGAGTAAGTTTTTTCCTGAGCTTGGGAGTTAACCCCGTGCCCAAGTATACCTTTCAATCGAGCAGATGCTCGATCAGTATGATTTGTTCCAGCAACCGTCAACTTTGTTGCGTCAAAACCATCGGGGATTATGAAGGTTCGAGGTATCATATAATCATCATCCTCGAAAGTTTCCTATTTCTCCAATCAGGCCGAGGTCGGTGACTGTGGTTGCTATTTGACTTTCTGCTTTCCTTTCGACTTCGATCCCTTTGTTGATGAAAACGCTGATACCGGTATCACTTTGTTGATTGTAAAAATTTCTTTGGCTGCGGGTTGTTCACCGTACACCGTTTTGGCTCCTTTCGATGTTGGAAACATCCGGACTTGATGAAGTGTCAAGGGTACTGCCCTCATGTTATGGATCCAAGTCCTTCCGAGCAGGGCATTATACCTCATGTCACCCTCGATCAAATGGAACTTTGTTTCTTGGATGGTCCCGACCACATTTACTGGAAAAATAATTTCCCTTTTGATGGTTTCACTTACCATGTTGAAGTCGTTAAGTACTCAAGATGCGAGTACAATTTGATCTTGTAGGCCGAGTTGCTCTACGACCCTTGATCGGATAATTTTGGCCGAGCTACCTGGATTAATCAACACATGTTTAACTTGAATTTTATTCATAAGGATAGATATTACCAGTGCGTTATTGTGAGATTGTTCGATACCTTCTTCATCCTTGTTGTTGAAAGACAAAGACTCTTCTGGTAAGTAGTCCCGAGTCCGTTTTTCTCTTGTGATAGTAACCTTGGTGCGTTTGAATACCGGTCCTTGAGGAATATTGACCCCTCCAATAATCATGTGAATCACGTGTTGTGGCTCTTCTTGCTCATTTTCATGTTTGAATCTCTATTTTTGAAGTGCTTTTTGGCCCGATCACTTAAGAATTCTCGAAGTTGCCCCTCGTTGAATATTCAGACTACTTTCTCCCTTAGTTGTTTGCAATCTTCTGTTTTGTGCCCATGAGTACCATGATACTTGCATATTTGATTTGGGTTTCTCTGGGCCGGATTGATCTACATAGGTCGAGGCCACCTGGTATCTTTGATACGCCTAATGGTTGGTACTATGGCGGAAGCATCTACGCTGAAGTTATATTCTGAAAGTCGAGGTACTTCTTTGGACCCGACATCCCTATCAAAACCACTTTTTCTCATGAGACCTCGGGAGCTTTGTTACCGATAATTCCTTTTATCATTCCGAACAGGTTGCGTCTAGACCCATTATTTCTCTGATCTCTACCGTATGGTTGATATCGGTCTCTGTTCGATTGTGGTTCTTGATCAACGTCCCTTTTAACTCTATCCACGGGCCTGTTGGGATAAATTGAACCAATTGGAGCCCCTAGTTGATCTTCTTCTACCCTAATCTTTGACTGATATCGTTTATGTACATCAGACCAAATGACAGCTGGATATTCGATCAAATTCTGTTTTAATTGTTGAGAAGCTATGGAACTCCATTCGTTGAGACCATAAGTGAAGGATTGAACTGTCCAATCGTCGGTGACTGGTGGAAAATCCATCCATTCCATTTGAAATCGAGATACGAATTCTTGAGCATCTCGTTGTCTTTTTGCCTTACTTTGAATGGGTTCGACTTTCTAGTTGCAACCTTAGTGGCTCCAGCATGCGCCTTCACGAAGGAATCTGCAAGCATAGCAAATGAATCAATAGAGCTAGGTGACAAATTATGATACCATATCATAACACCCTTTGATAGAGTTTCTCCGAATTTCTTTAGTAACACAGATTCCATCTCATCATCTTCCAAATTATTTCCCTTAATGGCGCATGTATAAGAGGTGACATGTTCGTTTGGATATGTCATTCCGCTATACTTTGTAATCTTGGGCATATGGAACTTCTTCGGGATCGTCTTCGGAGCCGCACTTGGGGGAAAGACAAACTTTTTGGAATCAATTCCTTTCAATACCGGTGGTGCCCTCGGGATTTGGCCGACCTTGGAGTTATGAGCCTCTACTTTCTTATCATTTTCCTTGATTTTCTTTTCCCCTATCATGTCTGCTTTGTTAGTTCCTAGAGCATTTTTACGACATCGAGATTAGTCTCCGATTATCCTTCAAACGATCTCTTTGGCATCGATTCTGCTTTGTGAACAACTTCTAGTGGTGGCTCGAGCTCAACCCTGCTTGGTGCACGATTCTGATTTTGGAGTTGTGCTATTGCAGCTTGTTGATTCTGCAACATCTCACTACAACATTTTAGGTCTACAACCACCCCTGAGAAGTGTGACCTAAGATGCCAAAAAGTGTAGCATTTGGTCAAAGGCAACACTTTATGGCTTTAGGCAACGCTTTTTGGGGGGTGGCCTAAAGTACCGTAACCTTTGACTATTGGCCACGCTTTATAGGTATTGTCTTAGAAGCCACGCTTTAAAAGTGTGGCCGATAAGGTACAAAGGCCATGCTTGTATTTTCTCATATAGCCACGCTTTTATGACATAAGGCTACATTTTCTAAGCATGATCTTTGTCACGTTATAGACTACACTGTTAAATCGTGGCTTCTAGAGCAATATTTATCATTAACAACACCAAATTGACAATCCATAAGCCACACTTTCTAAGCGTGGCAATTTTGTCTACACCACGGAGAAATTTTTTAAATATTTACATTAGCCATAATTTTTTGGTTAAAAATTATATTTTTTTACATCAAATTCTATTCAGATAGATATATATACAATTCCTTGAAACGAAACACAATGATACTGCAACCCCTGTTTTAGCACTTTGACCTCAGTAAACTGGCTACATCATGGATAACTATCTCATAGCACTTGCACCTTCCGCATCACGCTCACATATTGTGGATTCTTTCAAATACCAACAGTTCAACAAAGACAAGGAATCAATGGCCACAAATTACCATAAGCATCATTACAGCTGTTTAAGAAGAACAGGCATGTGAACTTTGCTTAGCCTTATTACACGAAGTCCATAGCGGATGGAAGTCAGCTATAGCACATAGCTGTGAACAATTTTAAGTTTCAAGGGTGGGCCTTATTTTTCAAGGCATAGTTGCACTGATGGCTTAATATTATTAAGATGCAAGTCAAACATAGGGAAAATGGAAAATGGAAGGAAGTGAATTAGAAAATCAAAAGACTGGTTCCAGGAATTGAACTGAGGCATCAGTTTCTCTATACTCCATTGGCAAATTAATATTACATTGCATATAAACATTAGTATTATCAGTTTGAATTAAGATACAGACCTCCTTAGCAACTGCACGAGCTGTTCTCCAATTATCGCCAATGACCATGACAGGTTTGACGCCCATTTTCAGGAGCCCCTCTACAACAACAGTTGCTTCTCTCTTCAGCGGTTATGCTATCCCGTTAGCACCTACGATAGTATTATCTCGTGTGACAAGAATGCCAGACCTGGCGCTTTCTTCCATCTCTACAACAAAACTTTCTACATTGGCTGGTATGGTTATCCTGTTTTCTGTTATCAGCTTCCAGTTACCAACCTGTCACAGCAACATAAGAAATCAACACTATTTTTTGATTACAGAAAGCTTCACTTCCTCTCCACAAATCTACACATATCAATGAAGTCACCAAGATCCATTTCCCTTCTATGAAGCATTGCACGCCTTTTCCAGGCAAGGCAGAGAAATTTGAGATATCATGAAGCCATCCAGAGAACTTGGCTTGTTCACTGTTACTTTGAGACTCCTTGGAGTCACAAGGTTTGTCAAAGAAATGGAAATGGCGAGAATACTCCAGTATGGCTGTAGCCAATGGGTGTTCATTGCTAGCCTACATATAAAGCATATTTTTGTAGTTAATGTTAGAAAGTAGTTCTTCGAACATTACCGCTGGTTTAAATGAACCGCATTGCCACATTGGACGTAAACATCATAGCAACAAATGACTGCCTTATCGAGAGAAAAAAGGGTGCTAAAAGCTCGTCCTAGAAATCAGGTAGTGGTTTATGAAGGAAGAAAAGGAAGGAAAAAGAAAGAGAACAGAAATATCTTTGTTTTAATGTTGTGTGCTCTTCCCATTATTTCAGAAGTGACTGATGGAAGGTGAAGGAAGCGAAGTAAGTTGTCTGATGGACCCAATTCTACATGAGAATGTTTCTGCAAACTATTAAATTCATCTGCCCACCTGCTACGGTTATTTCATGCTTCAAATTAATCTTCAGAAGTATATTCTTTAAGTTCTTGAGTTGTTCTGTCTTTGCATCACAAAATACCAAAGAGCAAGATTATTATGGCTGCACTGACATCATTCAGCTTAAAGCTTATACTGTCAAAATAAATAACATGAGATATAACTCATCTGCTTGCCTCAACACTCCGACAGACATCTAATTAAGGGGGGAAAATCTTGGATTCCTTGCAATTGTTCCTAAAAAGTTGGTCAAATCAATAATAGTTGGTCTCCTTGACATCTTCAATTGGAATTCAAAAATAAATTGGAAGAAAATTGCGAAAAAATCACCCTAGTAACAAGTGTATAAATTCAGTTAAACTCTTTCGGAAATTTGAAGTAAAAAATGAGCGATAAATATGGTATATTATTTAGGTGTTGTCAATCTTAAGGTTCAGACATATCTTACCCAAATTGAATCTATTATGTTGGATGAAAGTAATATTTATATTTGTTAAATCTACAGTTAAAGATTGAAATAAGAAAAGATTCAACCTAATGCTAGAGCATCCCTTGCTTTATCTCTAAAAGAAATTTATTATCAAACTAATAATCACCAACAGAATATGTTCAAAAGAACTCACAACAGAGTAAGAGAGAATTAGCTAACTATTTTAGATAAATGGTCATCATATTTTGCAAGTGAGGAGACAAAAATTTGCAAGAATACCTTCATAAGCGAAAATGTAATGCCATGAAGAAGATATGTTCTTCGGGCGAGAAACCTTAGACTAAGGAAAATCGAGAATTAAGTACACTTTAAATTATTTCAATATTGCAAAAGCAAATATTTTAGAAAAGCTTGTTCTAGTAAGTTAAATACCTTTTCAAGACTCGGAGCATGAGTTCATCCAAAAGAATGTGGATAATTTTATTTTAGAGCTCCAAGTACACTATTCGAGCAACTCAAGGTGCAGCACATCAATGGATTAACAGACAAATTTCACCCTATGTATAAACTATTTGAGTTCTAAAGTACCTTATAATTGCAGTTGAATTTTTCCTTAAGTGGAACAGATACAAAATATAATTTCTATATAATATCTACACATACCAAAATTGAAGAACATCTAAAGAATCTAATAAGACAAGATCTTAGCTTGCAACTTGGGTATCTGTACATCTAGAGAATCGAATAGTCCCGCTTATTCAATAATCAACTTAATAATCCAAGCAAAAGGAGTAGCCACTTTTGTTTCTATCTTTAAAAGGATCACAGAGAAAGTATACAATAAATCACAGTTAAATATCAATGGAGGGATTTGTGACTTGCCCCCAAAAAAGAATTTACGCAGGGATTACATTTTTTTGTTATGATCCTATTGATCAAGAAATAGAAGTGTAGCTCTTTCATGGTCAATACATAACTTGAAATACGTTATTTCCAAATAGCATGCCCCTATAATCAAACAACTTCATGGTGGGGACAATGTCCCCCTGAATAAGAAAACAAGACTTGTACATCACAACTAACATAGGATAGTGAGTTCATTAGGGGCAGACTGCAGTACAAAATGCCATTTTTTCTCTAAATTAATGTAGAAATGTAAGCAAATATACCGAGCTTAAGCTAAAACTTCCAAGATTCCTAGTCCACACCTTAACAGAATGTGTATCATTTTTCTCTAAAGTAATGTTGAAATCCAGCACAAGTCATGTCCATACAAAAATAACCGAATATCCAAGAAGCAATATTCAGCAATTATAAACCATCTTAATTAACAGAGAAGCAATAACGCCAAATATTATTAAGGGATAAGATATATGTATATTTGTCACATAACAACATGAGCAATAAATGACACATGCCATCAAAACAGCATCCTCAGAACCATAATTATTATAGCACAATCAAGATGGGGAGGATCATTAAGCACCAATCATAAAAACGTAAAAATAAAACTGAACAATCAATTAACATATTTTTTTTCCTATGGTGTCCAGGCCAGCTTGGGCACCTCGATTTTTGGTTTAAATTCAAGTAATAAGTTGCAGCATATTGAAGGTAAGAAATCCTTGTGAGGTACTCCCTTAAATAAGAAAATGAGCAGAGAGCCAAGATTCCTCAATGCAAATTACCACAAAGAACTCTATTGTTGAGTCTAAAACATCTCTATAAGACCGTACGACAACAGAAGCATCAACGAGTGCTTTATTTATGTCTGAAAACACAAACCACCCAGAAAAATGAATAGCAAACAAACAAATACTATACATAAGAAGTTCAATAGGATAGGTCCTAGAAGAAAAAAGCTAAATACAACACTACTGAATGAACTTCATAGCTCAGACCACTCAGATCATTGAATTTGTAGTCCCGCTTACTCTATAATCAACTCAACAATCCAAGCAAAAGGAGTAGCCACTTCTGTTTCTATCTTAATAAGGATCACAAAGAAATAATACAATAAATAACAGTTATATAACAATAGAGATATTTGTAACTTACCCCGAAAAAGAACTTACGGATTACAATTTTTTGTTGTGATTCTATTAAACAGAGAAATAGAAGTGCTGCCCTTTTAATGGAAAATACATAACTTGACATATGTTATTTCCAAACAGTATGCCTCTAAAATCAAACACCTTCATGGTGTGTAGCAGAAATATTTAGAAATCATAAGTTGCATCAATGTCCTTCCTTTGAATACAAGAACAAGAATTATACAGCATAATTAACTGATGCATAGCAGGTTCATTGGGGGCAAACGGCTGTTCATTAGCAGGTTCTCTTGCTTTATTTGATTTTGTGATCATATACACATAGAAAAGTTAATAATAGCAAAAAATGTGAAGAATCGAAAAAAAACAAAATAAACTCGTCCCTCATGGATGAGAATAGGCACTGTAAGCACGTGATTTTTGCCCTATATGAGAAATACTCCCAAAAATTCAAAATAAAATAGTTTTGGGTTGTGTGTGATTTTTGTGGATTTTTGTTTTATTTTTCTTATATTATTTACATTTGTCTATGCGTGTTTATGTGTTTAAATTAACGAAAAATACAAAATATGTCGCATTTGCATTCTTAGGATTTAATTTACAATTGAAAGTAATTAAGTTTTTTTTACGAAAATAGAAAATCACAAAAATATGTATTCTTTGCATTGTTAGCATTTAATGTCCAAATTGTGCGATATTCATTTTAATTGATATTTAATTTTTATGTGATTATTATTAGGAGTTGATTAATATTTTAAATTAATTTTGATTTTATTAATTTAATTTAGGATCTTTAAGTTTAATTTTGGAACAAATAAACGAAAATAGAACAAAAAAAATAGAAGGAAACTCGGATTGGGCCATCTTCCAAATTGAACAAACAATGGCCCAAGTTT
>MU696190.1:3972-45167 GCA_026770625.1 Nicotiana glauca | reverse complement strand
AAATAAATAATAATAAAAGAGGTTTATGAATAAAAGCACATAAGTTAGCATGTAATAAAATCAGATAAAATCAAAGTACAACAGTTGAGCGACCGCGCTAGAACCACGAAATTCGGGAGTGCCTAACACCTTCTCCCGTATTAACAGAATTCCTTATCCGGATTTCTAGTTCGCAAACTGTAACAAAGTCAAACTTTCCTAGGTGCGGGATTAATTCGGTGACTTGAGACACCATTATATTCTCAAGTGGCGACTCTGAAAATTTAAATAACTAATCCCGTTCCGACCGTCCTTTAATTGGAAAAACTCTTTTTATTATACCCTTCACGGGGTCTAAGCGGTAAAAAAAAGGTGTGACATCAGTGTTGGGTTATTCTAGACAATAACGCTATGGGTTATGCAAGAAAATGCCACGGGTTGAGTGGCGAGGTGCATCGAATTATGTTCTAGCAGAGTGGTTTGTATTCTTAATTGGGCCTTCTTGATGGATGTCAGTGCAGAGATTTCTAGACTGTAAAGTGGAAATTTCATTCTTATAGATGCTCATGACTTGTGACACCTCGATTAGGGCTGTGTTGGGTTGTAAATCTGTTAATTTAATCATTAAGTCGTAATTGCCTCTCATTTTTGTTTAACTATTTTGAAGAGTCGAGTTGGGTTGGTTGGCTGGCCTTGTCTTCACGAGAGGCACCATCACAACCAGTGCGGGGTTTGGGTCATGACAAGTTGGTATCAGAGCCGAGGTTACTAGGTCTCACGAGTCATGAGCAGGTTTAGTAGAGTCTCGCGGATCGGTATTGAAACGTCTGTATTTATCCTCGAGAGGCTGCAGAACCTTTAGGAAAACTTCACATTCTTGGAGTTCTCGTCGTGCGCCTTTAATTCAGCTTGAAAAAAAACTTTTGAAATTCCTTCCACGTGTTCGTATGCGCGCATGAGCGCTCAGTATCAGATGTGCCTTGATGGCTTATGATCCCCGACCAAGGGGCGAGATGTAATCTCCACAAGTTTATGTTTGGCCAGTCTGGAGAATTGGGGCCGGATCCTTGCCTATGGCTTAAGTACCAAGGTGCTGATTGTGTGAGCAAGTGTTTTGAACTTATATATTCGGTATTGTCCCTATTAGCTGGAATGGCAGTTGGATATCTATTTGATGAGTATGTTAGTAGTACAAAATGTATCTATGTGATTTGGTAGTGACGATGAAGTTTGCTGGATAATAGATGAACTGTTAAGTGTTCGATTCCTATTGTTATTTGATTTGTAGCCCGAATTATGGGCTCGTGGAGAATATTTTTGATTCCCCTAGTTATGGAGTGGACTGCATTACATGTGGCGGTATGCGTTCAGACCCAGGAAGACTAAATGGCGGTGTAACGTGTATGATGGTGGAAGGTATGCTGAAATGCTAAATTGAGGCGAAGAAGGTGGGTTATCTCCTGCGGAGTGTTCTTAAGTGGTATGATCCTTATGTGTATGTTAGAAGATCTCATTTGTAATTGAAGGGTATGTGTTGAAATTGGAAATTCGGGTGGCTTAAAAGAGTGGACTCAACTGATGTGGAGATGAATATGATATTTGTAGAGGATTACAGTACTAGATGATCTGTGTTTTCACAAACTTGTAGATGATTTGAGTTTAATCTCACTATGGTATTGTGGCATCATCAGAGTAAAAGTGCTATGAGTTGTTGAGTGTGTGTTGATAAGGGTTTCGAGCAGAGGTTGCTATTGATTAGCTGATTGCACGTCTATATGCTATGTTGGTTCCGGTTTGAGGCATGCTGGCGAATCAGTTCTGGTCACGGAAATTGAGCCGAGGATGGCACGAGTCAAGCAAAAATTGTGACAGAGGTCATATTATGCTTTATAGAATGTGAGAATCACAGAATGTCTAGAGTGTTATTGGCAAAGGATGCTCTGCGAATAGAGTAGGAAGATGCTTGATTGTATTGGAATGAAGATATAATTTTACGGTATCGGAGTGCCAATGAGGCACGGGTGGTTCTATCCGTCAGGTTAGGTGATTTGCAGTTTGAATAAGAGAGAATGGCTTTCGAAAATAGTTTTAATGTGTTCAAGAGTCTACAGGGAACAATCAGGTATCTTAAAGTTGTATGTGTGGTTAGAAACTGTGTTTTCATTGGAAGAGGTCCAGATTTGTGGTATTTTTATTTCAATTGTGGGATTCTATGCATCAGTATCGGGAAAGTAAAGGCAACAAATTTAAATTCACAGGAAGTTCTTTAGAATAAAGTGCTGCAGAATGTGGTGTTTTTGGGAATATTCGAGGGAGAGTATTCAACGGCTCATGGGTTTCAGACAGTGTGTTTCATGCTTGGGTCTCGTGTGGTAAGCCTGGGTGAGGAATTGTGGTACTACGTAAGGGAGAAATATCAAGTTGATGATGAATCAGAAGGGAAATTAGATAGATGTAATAGCTTGATATTGGACCGAATCGATATGGTAAGGATGTGATTAATTCTTTGTGTGTGTACGAGGTAATGAGTTCGTACAGGTATTGTGCAACAAATCTCTTGAGTTCTGACAGCTTGCTTAGCTCAGTTTGGATAGAAGGATTCAGTCCTGGTAGTTTAGCGTGTGCAAATGGAATTGGGAGAGAATTCTTATTGGGTTTCAGCATGGTTTGGAGATGTATATTTTCTATTTACATGCGGAGCATGGGGTGCGTAATGATTTTCTTCTAGGTGGGACCAATGAAGAGTTCTTGACTAGTTGAGTACGTAGATGTTTATGGTTAGGAAGGGATATGGAGTTCTCATGTTATCCTAGGGTGCTATGGTATATGCGGTATGTTGTGGAGGATCGAGATTCGTGTGTGTATGGTTCTGTTCTGAATGGAGAGTAATTAAATTCTTAAGCAGCATGGGCAGCTTCAGATGATTAGGGTGAATGATCTTCAGATGACTAAGGAAATGGTATTGCTAATCTTAGTGATTTGACGAAGGTATATGTTTCAGAAAAAGGGCAATGTGAGTAAGTTGATGGTACTTCGGTAGTATTGCAGTGCTTTATTGTTAGGTCAATTGTCGATATCTGATTTTGTTTGATGGCATAGGGGAAATTTAAGAATATCTTTCGTGGAATGATTGGGTACTTGAGGTGTGATATGTATTCATACGTCAGAATTTGGGACCAGGTATGGTGATTCATGTGCTATATGGAGTTGGAGACTAGGAGTTCTCAGGTACAGACTATGTAGTGGTTGTGGATAGTGTGTATTCGTACCGTTTAGCGGCTATTGGGATTTGGAGGCCCGAGTGGATCTTTCTTTGCTTGGTATGTTAGATTTTGGATATGATGTTGGGGTGTGGACTGGCTGTCTTAGTGTTGGGTTATTCTAGACAATTGCGCTATGTGTTATGCCGGAAAATGCCACGGGTTGAGTTGTGAGGTGCATCGAATTATGTTCTAGTAGAGTGGTTTGTATTCCAAAGACTAGCGGGTGGCTGGGGAGGACTGCTTTTCATAATTGGGCCTTCGTGATGGATGTCAGTGCAGAGGTTTCTAGACTGTAAAGTTGAAATTTCATTCTTATAGATGCTCGTGACTTGTGACACCCCGATTAGGGATGTGTTGGGTTGTAAATCTGTTAATTTAATCATTAAGTCATATCTGGCCTCTCATTTGTGTTTAACTATTTTGAATAGTCGAGTTAGGTTGGTTGGCTGGCCTTGTCTTCACGAGAGGCTCCATCACGACCAGTGCGGGGTTTGGGTCGTGACAAGTTGGTATCAGAGCCTAGGTTACTAGGTCTCACGAGTCATGAGCAGGTTTAGTAGAGTCTCGCGGATCGGTATTGAGACGTCTGTATTTATCCTCGAGAGGCTGCAGAACCTTTAGTACAACTTCACATTTTGGAGTTTTCATCTTGCGTCTTTAATTCAGCTTGAAAAGAAACTTTTGAAATTCCTTCCACGTGTTCGTATGCGCATATGAGCGCTCAGTATCAGATGTTCCTTGATGGCTTGTGATTCCCCGATCAAGGGGCGAGATGTAATCTCCATGAGTTTATGTTTTGCCAGTCTAGAGAATTTTAGGCCGGGTCCTTGCCTATGGCTTGAGTTCCGAGGTGCTGATTGTGTGAGCAAGTGTTTTGAACTTATATAATCGGTATTGTCCCTATTAGCTAGAATGGCAGTTGGATATCCATGTGATGAGTATGTTAGTAGTACGAAATTTATCTATGTGATTTGGTAGTGACGAATAAGTTTGCTGGATAATAGATGAACTGTTAAGTGTTCGATTCCTACTGTGATTTGATGTGTAGCCCAAATTATGGGCTCGCGGAGAATATTTTAGAGTCCACTAGTTGTGGAGTGGAGTGCATTACATGTAGCGGTATGAGTTCAGATCCAGGAAGACTAAATGGCGGTGTAACGTGTATGATGGTGGAAGGTTTGCTGAAATGCTAAATTGAGGCAAAGAAGGTGGGTTATCTCCTGCGGAGTGTTATTAAGTGGTATGATCCTTATGTGTATGTTAGAAGATCTCATCTGTAATTGAAGGGTATTTGTTGAAATTGGAAATTCGGGTCGCTTAAGAGAGTGGACTCAACTGACGTGGTGATGAATGTGAGATTTGTAGAGGATTACAGTACTAGATGATATGTGTTTTTACAAACTTGTAGATGATTTGAGTTTAATCTGACTATGGTATTGTGGCATCATCAGAGTAACAATGCTAGGAGTTGTTGAGTGTGTGTTGATATACAGCTTCGAGCGGAGGTTGCTGTTGATTAGCTGATTGCACAGCTATATGCTATGTTGGTTCCGATTTGAGGCATGCTGGCGAATCAGTTCTGGTCATGGAAATTGAGCCGAGAATGGCAGGAGTGAAGCAAAAATTGTGACTGAGGTCATATTATGCTTTATAGAGTGTGAGAATCACAGAATGTCTAGAGTTTTATTGGAAAAGGATGCTTGGCGTATAGAGTAGGAAGTTGCTTGGTTGTATTGGAATGAAGATATAATTTTACGGTATCGGAGTGCCAATGAGGCACGAGTCGTGCTGTTCGTCAAGTTAGGTGATTTGCAGTTTGAATAAGAGAGAATGACTTTCAAAAATAGTTATAATGTGTTCAAGAGTCTACAGGGAACAATCGGGTATCTTAAAGTTGTATGTGTGGTTACAAACTGTGTTTTCATTGGAAGAGGTCCAGATTTGTGGTATTTTTATGTCAATTATGGGATTCTATGCATCAGTATCAGGAAAGTAAAGGCAACGGATTTAAATTCACAGGAAGTTCTTTAGAATAAAGTGCTGCAGAATGTGGTGTTTTTGGGAATATTTGAGGGAGAGTATTCAAAGGCTCATGGGTTTCAGACAGTGTGTTTCATGCTTGGGTCTCGTGTGGTAAGCCTGGGTGAGGAATTGTAGTACTACGTAAGGGAGAAATATCAAGTTGATGATGAATCAGAAGGGAAATTAGATTAGATGTAATAGCTTGATACTGGACCGAATCGGTATGGTAAGGATGTGATTAATTCTTTGTGTGTGTACGAGGTAATGAGTTCGTACAGGTATTATGCAACAAATCTCTTGAGTTCTGACAGCTTGCTCAGCTCAGTTTGGATAGAAGGATTCAGTCCTGGCAGTTTAGCGTGTGCAAATGGAATTGGGAGAGAATTCTTATTGGGTTTCAGCATGGTTTGGAGATGTATATTTTCTATTTACATGCGGAGCATGGGGTGTGTAATGATTTTCTTCTAGGTGGGACCAATGGAGAGTTCTTGACTAGTTGACTACGTAGATGTTTATGGTTTGGAAGGGAGATGGAGTTCTCATGTTATCCTAGGGTGGTATGGTATATGCGGTATGTTGTAGAGGATCGAGATTCGTGTGTGTATGGTTCTGTTCTGAATGGAGAGTCATTAAATTCTTAAGCAGCATGGGTAGTTTCAGATGATTAGGGTGAATGATCTTCAGATGACTAAGGAAATGGTATTGCTAATCTTAGTGATTTGGCGAAGGAATATGTTTCAGAAAAAGGGCAATGTGAGTAAATTGATGGCACTTCGGTAGTATTGCAGTGCTTTATTGTTAGGTCAATTACCGATATCTGATTTTGTTTGGTGGCATAGGGGAAATTTAAGAATATCTTTCATGGAATGATTGGGTACTTGAGGTGTGATATGTATTCATACGTCGGAATTCGGGACAAGGTATGGTGATTCGTGTGCTATATGGAGTTGGAGACTGGGAGTTCTCAGGTACAGACTATGTAGTGGTTGTGGATCGTATGTATTGATACCGTTTAACGGCTATTGGGATTTGGAGGCCCGAGCGGATCTTTCTTTGCTTGGTATGTTAGATTTTGGATATGATGCTGGGGTGTGGACTGGCTGTCTCAGTGTTGGGTTATTCTAGACAATTGCGCTATGCGTTATGCCGAAAAAATGCCACGGGTTGAGTGGCGAGGTGCATCGAATTATGTTCTAGTAGAGTGGTTTGTATTCCAAAGACCAGCGGGTGGCTGGGGAGGACTGTTTTTCATAATTGGGCCTTCGTGATGGATGTCAGTGCAGAGGTTTCTAGACTGTAAAGTTGAAATTTCATTCTTATAGATGCCCGTGACTTGTGACACCCCGATTAGGGCTGTGTTGGGTTGTAAATCTGTTAATTTAATCATTAAGTCGTATCTTGCCTCTCATTTTTGTTTAACTATTTTGAAGAGTTGAGTTGGGTTGGTTGGTTGGCCTTGTCTTCACGAGAGGCACCATCACGACCAGTGCGGGGTTTGGGTCGTGACAAGTTGGTATCAGAGCCTAGGTTACTAGGTCTCACGAGTCATGAGCAGGTTTAGTAGAGTCTCGCGGATCGGTATTGAGACGTCTGTATTTATCTTCGAGAGGCTGCAGAACCTTTAGGAAAACTTCACATTCTTGGAGTTCTTATCGTGCGTCTTTCATTTAGCTTGAAAAGAAACTTTTGAAATTCCTTCCACGTGTTCGAATGCGCGCATGAGAGCTTAGTATCAGATGTGCCTTGATGGCTTGTGATTCTCCGATCAAGGGGCGAGATGTAATCTCCGTGAGTTTATGTTTGGCCAGTCTGGAGAACTTGGGGCCGGATCATTGACTATGGCTTGAGCACCGAGGTGCTGATTGTGTGAGCAAGTGTTTTGATCTTATATGTTCGGTATTGTCCCTATTAGTAGGAATGGCAGTTGGATATCTATGCAATGAGTATGTTAGTACTACGAAATATATCTATGTGATTTAGTAGTGAAGAACAAGTCTGCTGGATAATAGATGAATTGTTAAGTGTTCAATTCCTATTGTGATTTGATGTGTAGCCCGAGTTATGGGCGCGTGGAGAATATTTTCGTGTCCCCTAGTTGGGGAGTGGAGTGCATTACATGTGGCGGTATGAGTTCAAACCCATGAATACTAAATGGCGGTGTAACGTGTATGATGGTGGAAGGTATACTGAAATGGTAAATTGAGGCGAAGAAGGTGGGTTATCTCATGCGGAGTGTTCTTAAGTGGTACTATCCTTATGTGTATATTTGAAGATCTCATGTTTAATTGAAGGGTACGTGTTGAAATTGGAAATTTGGGTCGCTTAAGTGAGTGGGATCAACTAATGTGGAGATGAATGTGAGATTTGCAGAGATTTACAGTACTAGATGATCTGTGTTTTCGCAAACATGTAAATGATTTGAGTTTAATCTCACTATGGTATTGTGGCATCATTAGAGTAAAAGTTCTATGAGTTGTTGAGTGTGTCTTGATATATGGCTTCGACCCAAGTTGGGGAGGTTGCTGTTGATTAGCTGATTGCACGACTATGTGCTATGTTGGTTCTGATTTGAGGCATGCTGGCGAATCAGTTCTATTTGCAGAAATTGAGCCGTAGATGGCACGAGTGAAGAAAAAATTGTGACAGAGGTCATATTATGCTTTATAGAGTATGAGAATCACGGAATGTCTAGAGTGTTACTGGCAAAGGATGCTCGGCATATAGAGCAGGAAATTGCTTGGTTGTATTGGAATGAGGATATCATTTTGCGGTATCGGAGAGCCAATGAGGCACAGGTGGTTCTGTCCGTCAGGTCAGGTGATTTGTAGTTTGAATAAGAGAGAATGACTTTCGAAAATAGTTCTAATGTGTTCAAGAGTCTACATGGAACAATCGGGTATCTTAAAGTTGTATGTGTGGTTGGAAATTATGTTTTCATTGGAAGAGGTCTAGATTTGTGGTATTTCTATGTCAATTAGGGGATGCTATGCATCGGTATCAGGAAAGTAAAGGCAACGGATTTAAATTCACAGGAAGTTCTTTAGAATAAAGTGCTGCAGAATGTGGTGTTTTTGGAAATATTCGAGGGAGAGTATTCAGCGGCTCATGGGTTTCAGACAATTTGGTTAATGCTTGGGTCTCGTGTGGTAAGCCTGGGTGATGAATTGTGGTACTACGTATGGGACAAATATCAAGTTGATGATGAATCAGAAGGGAAATTAGATAGATGGAATAGCTTGATAGTGGAACGAATCGATATGGTAAGGATGTGATTAATTCTTTATATGTGTTCGAGGCAATGAGATTGTACAGATATTATGTAGCAAAGCTATTGAGTTCTGACAGCTTACTTAGCTTAGTTTGGATTGAATGATTCAGTCCTGGCAGTTTAGCGTGTGCAAATGGAATTGGGAGAGAATTCTTATTGGGTTTCAGCGTGGTTTGGAGATGTATATTTTCTATGGACATGCGGGGCATAGGGTGCGTAATGATTTTCTTTTAGGTGGGACCAATGGAGAGTTCTTGACTAGTTGAGTACGTAGATGTTTATGGTTAGGAAGGGAGATGGAGTTCTTATGTTATCCTAGGGTGGTATTGTATATGCGGTATGTTGTGGAGGATCGATATTCGTGTATGTAAGGTTTAGTTATGAATGGAGAGTCATTAAATTCTTAAGCAGCATGGGCAATTTCAGATGATTAAGGTCTATGATCTTTTGATGACAAAGGAAATGGTATTGCTAATCATAGTGATTTGACGAGGGTATATGCTTCAGAAAAAAGGCAATGTGAGTAAGTTGATGGCACTTCGGTAGTATTGCGACGCTTTCTTCTTAGGTCAATTGCCGATATCTGATTTTGTTTGACGGCATAGGGGATATTTGAGAATATCTTTTGTGGAATGATTGGGTACTTTAGGTGTGATATGTATTCATACGGCGGAATTCGGGACCAGGTATGGTGATTCGTGTGCTATATGGAGTTGGAGACTGGGAGTTCTCAGGTACAGACTATGTAGTGGTTGTGGATCGTGTGTATTGGTACCGTTTAGTGGCTATTGGGATTTCGAGGCCTGAGTGAATCTTTCTTTGCTTAGTTTGTTAGATTTTGGATATGATGTTGGGGTGTGGATTGGCTGTCTCAGAGTTGGGTTATTCTAGACAATTGCGCTATGGGCTATGCCAGAAAATATCACGGGTTGAGTGGTGAGGTGTATCAGATTATGTTCTTGCAGAGTGGTTTGTATTCCAAATACCAGCGGATGGAAAGGAGGGCTGCTTTTCTTAATTGGGCCTTCGTGATAGATGTTAGTGTAGAGGTTTCTACCATTGGTTCAGTTCCGGTGTTGAGGGACTTTTCAGATGCGTTTCTTATGGCCGGACATGTAGCCGAGCGAGGTTGTGGATTTTGGTATCGATTTGGTGCCGGACACTGTATCGTATGGCTCCGGCAGGAGTTATAGTAGTGGAAGGAGCAGCTTCAGGCCTCCTTGGTAATGAATTCGTTGGCAGGACGATGTGGCTGCTTATTCAGCTTGAGTTGCTATTCTGTGTTGTGAGACGTTCTGATTTGTTGGTTATGGGCACATGTGGTGCAGTTCTATTGGGGATTCATAGTGAAAGTCAAGCGGGTAGAGTCATTGGGTGTTGCTCGGTAAATAGAGTATTGGTTATGACCTATCCGGTTGTGTGTCGTATGTTATCTGTTTTATCGTGGGTGTAATGAATCGCTTGGGTTCCAGACATCAAATTGTGCATGGCTGTCGATTTTGAGCATAGTGACTTGAGGTGTTTAATGTGTAACAGTATTTGGATAGGATCGGGCATTGTGGCGAGGCTACGGGGAGATATGACCTTTTAGGGTAGATTCAGGTGTTCTATTTCTATGATGTGAGACGGGGTCTCAGCCTTGTGTTGTGATGGTATTGATGAGCTTGAGGTACAACTCTTTCGTTTGAGTCATTTTTTCATGATTTGAGTATGTTCGAACCGTTTCTTATTGGTGCGTGTATTATGCAAGTTGTGGCTTAGGCCTGTATTGAGGTGTCATATCACCAGAGTAGTGTGTTGAATTCGAGGTGATCGTTGGGGTCATTAATGAATATGAACAGATTTGATCTCAACTTGTTAGAAGAATAATATCGAGGTTCGGTTAGAAATCTGTTGTGGTATCAGTCAAAAGGGAAGTGGCTTCATGAGTGGTTGATATGAGAAATGGTTATGGTTTGATGCATGTCTCATTTATCGTTGGCAGTATATGAATGTGTTGGAATAAGACTTTAGCTAATAAGGGATTTTGTATTAGTATTTGGTTGTTGTGGGCAACTGCTGTGAATAGAAGTTATCATTTTGAGTGCTTGGATTATGTGGTATATCATATGATTTCACCTAAGGTTGCAGGTATGGGTTATTACAGCTGGTTCGGGACTATTCAAAGTATAGGTGTGAGGTTCTGATCGTATTTATGGTTTCAGAAGTGAAAAGGTAGTTCTATGATTTATGGGCTAGACTGGATTGTGTAATTTTTGTTAAAATATGTTATCGGACCTATATGAGATAGGGTGACGTGGGATCGCCCCCGGGTATATGCTTGGTAAGGTTATTCAGCTATTGGTTGGCTTCTAGGACAACTCTAGGTACGCTCGAGGATGAGCATTTGTTTAAGTTGGGGAGGATGTGACGACCCGAACCGTCGTCTCATGAGTTACTGCTCTGTTTCCCCCATTTTATGCTTCTTCATGTTTCACTATCAGTATTTGGTGTGTTAGAGTTGATTTGGATTGGTTTTGGTAGAAAATGCGACACTTAGTCTCTTTAAGGAAGGCTTGGTTTGGAAAAGTCAACTGGAGTTTGACTTATGAGTTATAGGGCTCGGATGTGATTTTCGGTGATTCGGTTAGCTTCAGGGGATGATATGTGACTTAGGAATGTGATAGGAATTGATTTTGGAGGTCCGGTATAGAATTAGGCTTGAATTGGCGAAGTTAGTATTTTGGCGAATTCTGGCTGATAGGTGAGATTTTGATCCGAGGGTTGGAATGGAATTCCGAGGGATGTAGTAGCTTCGTTAGGTGATTTTGGATGTGTGTGCAAAATTTCAGGTTATTTGGAGGTGAGTTGGTTAGGTTTTTTCTCGAATGCGTGTTTTGGAAGTTTTGAAAGAACTTAGGCTTGAATTCGATGAGAAATGATGGTTTTAGTGTTGCTTGAGGTGTTTTAATGATTGGAACAAATTTGAATAATGTTGTAGGAGGTGTTAGTATTTTTGGTTGAGGTCCCGGGGTCCTCGGGATGATTTTGGATGGTTAACGGGAAGTTTGGAGTTGTAAAATGCAGCAGAAAAATTGTAGAGTATTTTTGTTCTATGCGATAGCAGAGGGTGTCATGCGATCGCATAGAAGGAATTTTAGGGGCTGTTTGGTTTTTCAATGTGATCGCGCAGGGAGGCTTGCGATCGCACAGTGTAAAGTCATTGTGCTATGCGATCGCAGGGAGGCCTATGCGATTGCATAAGGTTAAAATTGGTGGCAGAAAATTTGTTCCATGCGATCGCAGGGGCTTGATTGTGATCACATAGAGTTAGCTACAGTGTTCTAGGAAGAATGTTAAAAATATTTCATCCGTGATTTTAGGTTATTTTTCCTCCATTGTTGGAATTTCTGAGAGCTTTTTGAAGGAAATTGAAGAGGGGTTCAATGAGAATCGATTGGAGGTAAGATTTTTTAACTCAAAACTCGTTCTTATTGTGTAATCTATCTAGAAATTCATGGAAATTAAGCCTAAAATTTATGAACTAGGGCTTGGGATTTTGAGATTTTAAATTGGGATTTGATGGGTCATTTGAGCTCGAATTTTAGAGTTCTTGGTAGGTATGAACTCATGAAAGAGGAGGAATCGATTGATGTTAAATTTTCTAATTTCCGAAAAGTGGGCCCGGGGCTCGGGTTTTGCTAATTTCGAGATTCTTGATATTTTTCAATTGTTTTCGATTGGGTATTGTTTCGTTAGCATATTGTGATGTATTCGCTTCGATTTTGGTTAGATTTGATGCGTGTGGAGGCTGATTTGAGGGGCAAATGCATCGCGAGCTAGAGATTTCATCTGTTCAAGGTGAGTGATGATTGAAAGTTATATCCTGGGGGTTTGAATCCCCGGATTGCACATCGTAGTGCTATATTGAGGTGACTTGCACGCCGGATAGTGGGCGTGGGGTAGAGCACGCTAGGGATTGTGACTTAGTCTATCCCGATTGATGAATTTGTTGCGTATTTGACTGGAATTTATTTGTTATCACTGTTGTTTGGGCTGATTGCCATATTTGGGCTTCGTGTCAACTTTTTGAATCCTTCGGGGATTAATATCATTGTTTCCTCACTATTTTGACTTATTACTTGAATTCTGTCATATTTTTTCTCCACTATTTTACAACCCAACCACTTTTACTCAGATTTGAGTCTTAAATGATATTTTAAATGATAATATGGGCTGAGGACCACTATTTTACGAATGCCCGAGCGGCTTGTGATGATATTGAGTGTGGCCGAGGGCCAGATGTGAGGTTACACTAAGTGATGTGAGATCGAGGGCCTGGATGTGAGGATTATATATATGGATCGGGTTGCACGTCGCAGCTTTACTTATCTGGATCGGGCTGAACGCCGCAACAATATATTATATGGATTGGGCTGTGCGCCGCAGCACTATATATATATTAGATCGAACGCTTGGGCTGCAGGAGCCCCTCCGGAGTCTGCACCCCTACAGTGAGCGCGGGTACCCATATGGATCGGGCTACATGCCACAGCGAGCTATGGATCGGGCTACACGTCGCAGCGATATATGGATCGGGCTGCACGCCATAATAGCTACTATGTGATACTATTCTGAGAGTGATCTTAGAGAGAGAGCCAGAGGGGCTGGTTCAGTTTGAGATATTTGCTCGATGGGCAAACTTTAATGTGCTCATCTTGTGTACTTATTTGCCTCTTTACCTGTTAAACTGTGGTATTTGAGCCCGAGGGGCGGATTTTCCATGCTTATAGCACTAACTATTTTGAAATCATTTTCGTAATTATTGAAAAGATTATTTTCAAAAGAGATTTGTACTGAGCCAAGGTATTTCTAAAGATTTCACAGATTTCACTATTTTCTCTAAAAATTGTACCCGACTTCTATATAGCATGTTGGTTACTTTACATGATTTCTTGCTGCTCAGTTGTTATTTACCTTTATTACTCACTTTACTCCCTGCACCTCGCATGCAGTTGCAGGTATTTATTCATCCGGTAGCGGGTATTGGCTGCGTGGAGGCAGAGTTGTAGAGGTTTTAGCGAGGTGACTGCCATCATTCGTGGCACCACTGTCTTTCTATGTTATTCATTATTATTGTTCAGTTTATTTCTAAACTGTAAAGTGGAAATTTCATTCTTATAGATGCTCGTGACTTGTGACACCCCGATTAGGGATGTATTGTGTTGTAAATCTGTTAATTTAATAATTAAGTTGTATCTTGCCGCTCATTTGTGTTTAACTATTTTGAAAGAGTCGAGTTAGGTTGGTTGGCTAGCCATCACGACCAGTGCGGGGTTTGGGTCGTGACACCTTCCTTATTCCATCATGTCAATTTATTATCCTTCAATTCACGTTGCGGCATGCAACCCGATCTCAAACAATTTCAATAAACATAAATAGTCCTATAGCTCAATTTACAATAATTTTTATATTCAAAGGGTATGAGTGCAAGGCAATAAAGGAACCACGTAATAATAAAAGGAATGCAACAAATATTATAAAAACAACAGGACAAGTAAAGCATGAGATAATTAAGGCGTGCAAGTAAAATAATTAAGGCAAGTAGCAAATAAGTACGGAGTGATGGAAGCGATGAACAATTCAATATAAGAATAATTAAATGACCAATAACAAAGTACGACATAGAAAGAAATTAAAGCTTGTAACAGTTAAGGCATGAAATGAGATAATTCATTAAATACGGTAAACATGAAAATTTTTATTTTGTCGGCATTTCCTCAGATAATCCATGCAATACATAGTTCACAAGTTCCTAATTCCCTAAAGTCAAGGTTAAATCCAATACTTAACTTGCTCCACAATCAAATCAATGCTTGACCAGAGCCTTTCCTCTAAAATTTTCATCCAAACCAATCAAATCTAACCAAATATAGTTCAAACAATTCAAAATAAGATTTAGATACTACCCACGAGTGAAAAAGATTCAATCTTTAATGATTTTTGAAAAGGTCAACAAAAGTCAACCCCATGCTCGCTTGGTCAAAACCCGAGATTCGGACTAAAATTCAATTACCCATTCACCCCCGGGCCTGATTATATGATTTGTTTTAAATCTGACTGCAATTCAAGGTCTAAATATAAATATTACAAAAATCCCTAATTGTACCTAAATCCCTATCCCTACCATGAATATCCTAAATTTAATGTTGAAATCCCATGAAATGTAATGGTTAATTAAAAAATAATGGATTAAAGTCATCTAATGTGAGCATGTGATTTTTTCCTCGATTAAATTACTCCTATAAATTCCTTAGAATTAGAATTTTTCTTTTATTATTTGATTTTTAGGAATTAATTGCATGATTTTGTGTCTTGTTTGCTTTTTTGTGTGCATTTTAGTTACTATAATTTATAAAAAGTACAAAAATAGTACATTTGCATTTAGAATTTGATTTTATATTTTTAGTCAATTAATATTACTAAAACAAGAGAAAAATAACAAAAATAGTCTTTTTACAATTTTAGATTTTACACTTTACATTTTGATTAAGTTTTCTCTTAAATAAGGAATTAGTTAATTAGTGTTATCTTGGATTTAATTTGGGATTTTTATTCTACATAATAAAGTCAGAAAATCAAAAAATAATAATAAGTAAAATACAACAAATAAATACAAAAGGAAGGGAAAACAAAAAAAAGAATTTAAAAGAGTATGGTCTTGATAGAAGACCAAGTTTTGGTCCAAAATCTAACCTTAAAATCGGACGAAACCCCAAGCCCAGATTGGCCATCGATCTTCCCTCATCCGACGACCCAGATTGATTCTCGAATTAAAATAAAAGTGTCCAAAAAATACACCAAACCCGAAGACACTCTTTACCTTCCTCGTACCAACCCCGTCCCTGTAACGCCGGCAGCCCCCTACCCTTCTCCGCCGTGCCTCTGCCGTCTGGCGGCGGCGGCGACGATGCTCCTTTCCCACCCAAAAATACACCCTAGAATCCTCTTTCCTTCCTCTTTCCAACCATCAAATCCTTTTCCCTCAATTCATCGCCGATTTTCTCGAATTTCAAATCTAAAATTCGGCCAAAATTCTAGTTCATCCAATCTTGACAAAAATAACATCTCTTGACCTCCTTCATCCCCTCTTCCCAAATCTCTACTTATTTTCCTTCGAATCCTCACCCAAATCCTCGAATTTCAAATCAAAATCCGGTCAGGAACCCTAACTTTTCAAAATTGGGGTTCCTTTGATTTGGCACTACGACTGTCTTTAATCATATGTTTTCTTATTTAAAACACATGATTAAAGACGATTTTTGTCCAAATAGTTCCAAATATGACCTGATTCGAGCCCGGGCCAAAATCAAAGGTACTTCATCTTTCATTTTATTTTTTTTTCTTTGTTCTTATTCCTCCATGCCTGTTTTTTGCTAGATTTTGTATTTTTTTTATTTTTTCTCCTTCTTTTCTGTAATTTCTTGATCACTGTGGTTTAATTTTTGGTTTAAGTCTCGTTGTTGATTGTTAAATTTCAGTAAATTTGTAGCTAATGTATTAAATTTCTATTTTGACTTAATTGTTAACTGTTTCTGAATTACAGAAATGTTGATATTTTGTCTTAATGGATTCGAATTGAAGTGTATTTAGATTTTTTTGTAGTTTTATTCTTGATTTAGCTAGGTGTTTGGCAATTCCGATAAGCAGCGTGTTATTTGGTTTAAACACATGTATATTAGCTTTGCAATCTAATTTTGTTTCATTTTAGTTTTTAGTTTAATTGTGTTTCAAATTTATTTTGGGTGTTGTTTGATTTTTTGTGTGATTGAATTGATATTTCTGCTACTTTATTTAGCTTAGTTTTAATTGTTTTTCAATTTAGTGTTCATTTTCAAATTAATTAGGCATAGGGTTTGGATATAGGTGAATACTTAGCCTTCAATTAATCATAGTTGAATTTTTAACTAAGGTAAGGGTTAGGTTGGGTTTGTAATTCTAGGGGCAATCAAAGGTAGTTTAAGCATCCAAAATGGGCTAGTTTGTTAAGAACCAGTAATTTCAAAACTCAAACAAGGGTAGTATAGATATTTCATAGGTAGAAGAACATCCTAGGGCCTTCTAGAAGGGGACCTTAGTGTAAGTTTTTGCATTTTAATGCAGTAACTTGTGTAACAAGTCAGAAAATTAGGGTCTAATAACTAATTTTTGAAAATAAAAACGGAAAAAATAGGAAAATACTTCTAGAACATTCTGCCCCATTTCTTGCCTATAAATGGCAGCCCCAATGTCTTCATTTACAAGTTTTTTAGAAGTTCTGAAAATTCCCAAAAACCTTTCCAGCCTCTGATTTCCCCAAAAATTCCATTTCTCAAAAGCTGAGTCTCAAATTTTGACTTTCAAATATCTAGAAAAGTTCAAATCTGAAGTTTCATAATTTTTGAAACCTTCTTTAGCTTTTAATTCCTGCCAAAAATCCAAAATCATACAAAATATCCAGTAAAATCCAAAAACACCGTTACATTGGTTTTGTTTAAAGTTAGTTTTTGAGTTCTAGTTCAATTTTGACTGAATTGGAGGTCAACGAGTGGATTTGAGTTGTTTTATTGCTGATTGATTCTCTATTACTCTTCCTGGGGATGTAATGTTGATTTGGTCTGGAAATTGATCTTATTTTGCTGCTGATTTGAGCTGTTGACTGCTGCTTAATACTGCTGAACTTTTTCTTATTCCTCTCATTATAATCCCAGGTACTATCTTCACTTCAAATGCTGTGTGGAGAATTCACTTCACAAATGTATTAGAATCGCTGAAGAAATGACATATTGTTACTGATGTTCTCTTAATTAGTTTACTGGTAGATGTGTAGTAAGGATAGTTGAGGTTGAACATATTCTTATTTGTAAATAACTGAACTATATAGACTGTTGAATTTTTATGATGATAGTGCCATTTCTTGAACAATCATGGTAGTTAGCTGGATATTATAATTGTTTAGATGTGCTCGTCCAAAATAATTGATATACTATAACTGTTTAGGTGATAACTATTCATGTTAGATATAATTTCATGTGTACTCGTTTAGATGTAATATCCTGAGTAAAGGTTAGCAAAGTGATACTATAATTAATGTGAACAGTTATATTAGGTTTCAAATCTATTTCAGAATGTTTGTCTCATGTTTAGTTTAGAGATCAAACTTAGAATTAATCAGTAATTGAAATTGGAGTTCATTTTTCCTTGTTTAGTTTGATCCGTGAAATTGAATGGTTTGAATATTTTGGCAAATTGCTTGGGCCCGTTGATAGGACTAGGGCACGCACCCCAAGCCATTTTAGACCCCAATGTGAATGAGGACGATCCATTTGATGCCTGTTTTGAAAGCTAGGATAGTACCAGTCCACTTAGCCCACTGACAGCACCTTTGCTCGTCAGACCATTTTCAAAACCCAAGTTGAAGGCCCAAAATTGCTATAAGTTGAAATCCAATAAATTGTATTAGGAATTTGGGGGATTAATTCGCAAATATAAATTTTAGTTTCGAATTAGGTGGCGGGTTCAAATTAAAAGTGTCCTCCCTTTTGTTTGAATTTGAACTGGAATTCGAGGCTTGAATTTATAAATGTAAATTAATTAGCTCTCTTAGAGACAAATAAGAGATAGAAAATTTTAGTTTGCTTTAGGTTGGCCTTAAATAATAAAATTGAGATGAGCCTCGCCGAACAAAAGCACACAAATTGCGGGGCCCTTATTAATTACTTAATTAAAAATACTTAGAATTTGGGGCATGCCGTTTAGCGAATTTCACGGCTTCCCACAAAGTTGAAAAGACGTTAGTCGCTTTAGGTACGCTTTTAATAATTCAATCTTCCTAAACTCGGGTGCACATTTATGTGACCCAAATACAAATTCCAAAGAAGTCGAAATGTATCAAAAACCTCGGGTGCATTTATGTGACGTGGTTCGAGATGCGTTTTGACGACGTTGTAATTCTCTTTTAAAAATAATAATAAAAACGGTTTCTTTCAAGTTAAAAGCACATAAGTCAAAAAACATGTATTAAAATAAGATTTTAGCCCTTCATAATAATTTAAACGACCGTTCTAGAACCACGGGATCCGGGGATGCATAACACCTTCCATCGGGTCAACAGAATTCCTTATTCAGAATTTCTGGTTCGCAGACTCCAATTGGGAAGTCAACAATTTTCCTTGATTTGGGATTTAAATTAAACCGGTGACTTGGGACACCAAAAGCCAATCCCATCCCGAGTGGCGACTCTAAAAAATAAATAAATAATCTCATTTCGAATAATGTCACTTTAAATGGAAAAACTCTCTTATACATTTATCCTTCAGGATAGGTGTGTAAAAAAGGAGGTGTGACACCTACCAATGAATTTGGGAAGAAAGGTTTCTTAAAAAATTGCCTCTAGGGTGTTTTTTTAGCGTTGAGAAATTGTGAGAAATAAGCTAAGTCCGATTTTTTTTCCTATTTTATCCAGCTGTAGATGTCACAATTGCGAAGTCTTGTTCTCAATTGGAAACATCGCAAATGCGAGACAAGGGTCGCAAATCCGAACCCTGCCTCAAAGCTACAGAAGTCGCAAAAGCAATATTTGGTTCGCAAATGTGAACTCCTAACCATCGCAAATGCAGACCATTCTGTCACGCCCCAAAGCTAAAGAGATGTGGCCAGCACCCGGTGCCATATTCGGCCCGAGCGTACGACTCTGTAAATCTGAATTCTTGAATGGTAATCCTCAACATAGGCCGATGAGGAAATATTCTGAATCATCTGAAAATAACATCTACAACAAGAAATACCAAACTAAACATCTACATAGGCTTGGTAAAACCACAATATTGATATACAAAAAATATACAGGACTCGTCTACAAGCCTCTAGGGATAACTGAATCGTATCATGCTTAGGACAGGGCCTCGACCTACCCATCAAACCTGGATGTTACGTCTCAAAATCCATTAAAGGTCTTGATGGCGCCGGACATGCTGTCAGGCTAGCCAACACTAAATAGTTAATTAAATTCTTTTTTTATATTTTTGAAATCATAAAGTTTTCTTCAATTTTATTAGTAACAGATGAACTTTACAAAATAAATAAAATGTTTACCATTTCATTACTTAATATCCTATCATTATCCCAGAACTCGGTGTCATAAGTGCATGAGCAATTACTAAGAAATAAAATTAATCATAATAACTACAAGAATACAAATTGGACAGAAAAAAATACAAATACTCTGAAGGAAAATCTGCTGGTTGTGGATCTTCTCATAAGATGCAGCTCACCCAAGTCTCTGTATCAACTATGACGCCACGCCCACGAGGCCACTAGACATACATGTGCATGTACAACAAGTGTAGTGTGAGTACGAAAACGATGTGTACCTAATAAGTATCTAGTCTAACCTCGAAGAAGTAGTGACAAGGGATCGACTTCGACACTTGCCAATGGTCTAATAATATTAGGTGTATTAAGGAGGTGAATAAATATGAAACAGAGTAATTATATGAAACAAAAAAGTATAAAATATGTGGTACAATTCCTCTCTTTACAATTTACTCAAGCTCTCAACTAGAAAGTTCCCTCCGTAACCGGAGCATATATATAGATATAGTGGATTTCATCAAAAAGGTTATCATAGTTCAAATTGGGGAAAAACCCTCAGATACACTGGCTTCTTGCCAAACAAAAAAGTAAATTGTGCACTATCGAGGGTCGAACGGCACGAACCATGGATGTATCTATTAACCTGTCGAGGCGATCGGCCGGCTCCCATGAGAGTAGTAGAAGAAGTTCCCCCGCTCGCGAATCATACTTGCGACGCGGTCAAATATAAGTTTAAGGAATTACCCCGCTCGTGGATCATACGTGCAACGCGGTTACACATAAATTTCTTAAGTTATTAAAGTATTCCTCAATTCTTTTTAAATTACAAATTTCAAATGAAAACTTTAAATTCCCAAATTTTCCTCAATTTCGACTCCTTCAAAAATATTTAATTAGCTAACTCAATATCACTTCTTCTCAAGTCAAACAATAAACATAAATTAACAACAATATCAACAAAGCATGATGTAAGCCTAAAACTACCTGGACATAGGCATAACTAGTAACTACGCACGGACTTTCGTCACCTCATGCGTACGTAGCCCCCAACAAATAGAAGCACATAATATTTTAGTTCACCTACATGGTTAGTTCCCTCTTACGAGGTTATAAAGGAGACTTTCCTCGCTCCGAAGTTCCAAAACCGGCCCCCAAGCCCTTCCGACAACTCAAATTGATGCCCAACGCTCCAAAACTAGTCAATAATTATACAAACCCATTAATATATACTCAGATACCCATTATAATCCTATTTACAATAATTTCCAACTCCGCTTGAAAAGTCGATAAAATCATCCTCGGGTCCACATGCCGGATTCTTAAAATATTCGAAGATATACTTTACCCATAACACCGCGAACTCAAATATATAATTTATTGCAAGTTCCATGTCCATTTCGTGGTCAAAATCCAAAAATATAAATTTCTAGGTGTTTCTTCAAAAACCCCAAATTTCCACTAATTTCCCATGATTTTCCATGTTAAAATCCAGATATAATCCAAGTAATTAAATTGCAATAGGTGGGAATCTTATCTTGACATAGATGATGAACGTGGAGCTCCAAAATCGCTCCTAGGTCGTCTCCCATGGAGGAAATGAGATGGAATGAGCCAAACTCATTTTTGCAAACTTATACACTGCCATGCAATCTTTCTTCACATTTGCGGGCCTCCCATCGCGTTCGCGATGAACAAAATTTTTGAAAGCCATTCCCAAACTCTTCTTAGACAACATCTAGTATAATGGTCAAACCTTTTTGTACAAAACTCCAAATGACAAATGGTTTAACTTATAGAGATTTCCTTCTCCACAAATGCGAGGATAATTTCGACACAAAGAACAAAGTCCTTGAAGAAAATCCTTCTTCGTGAACGCAAGAGGATCCTCGCGAACGCGAAGGACAACACCAGACACCAGCATCAGCTATTGCAAAATAGCCCGAAATGATCCAAAACTACCCCGAAACACACCGAGGCCCCGTCCAATCACACAAACCAGTTCCATAACATAACACAGACCTACTCGAGGCCTCAAATCACATCAAACAATATCAAAATCATGAATCGCACCCCAATTCAAGCGTAATGAACTTTAGAACTTCAAACTTTTACATTCGATGCCGAAACCTATCAAATCACATCTAATTGACCTTAAATTTTGCTCACAAGTCACATTTGACATTACAGACCTACTCCAACTTCCAGAATTGGAATCCGACTCCGACATCAAAAACTCCACTTCTAATAAATCTTCTAAAAACCTTCAAATTTCTAACTTTTGCCAAATGAACCCAAAATGACTTACAGACCTTGAAATCCACTTCTGGACGCGCTCCCAATATCAGAACCACCATACAGAGCTATTCCCATACTCGGAATCCCAAACTGTCATCTATAACATTGAAATGCACTTTAACCCAAATTTATGAAATTCTTCCAAAATACTAACTTCCTCAATAGGCGTAGAAACGCTCCCAGGTCATCCAAAATCCGATCTGGGCATACGTCCAAGTCTTAAATTCACCATACGAACTTGTTGGAACTTTCAAATCCTGATTTCGAAGCTGATTACTCAAAAATAAATCCTTAGTCAATTCTTTCAACTTAAAGCTTCCGAATTAACAATCTTCTTACAAATCAACTCCGAACTTCCCGTAATTCAATTTCGACCATGCGTACAAGTCATAATACATGAAGTGAATATTCTCGTGGCCTCAAATTGCTGAACAATGCGCCTAGAGCTAAAAACGAGTGGTCGGGTCGTAACACTATATATATGATGGACTCCAAGGTATAAACTTGATAAATCTGAGGAAATGGATCTTTCCAACTAATAACTATGGATTTTAACCTATCTTATGCTCTTTTTTTCTTAAGTTTTGGATAAAACATGTGTAAAAGTATTCACGAAAACCAATTTATTGTCCTTACATGCAAGGTTTGGTCAAAATAAGGCAAAGAAGCCAAAATAAACTCATGATGGAGTAAACTTGCACAAACTAAAGACTATGAACTGGAGTGCGGAGAGTGGACAAAATACGCGGCCACGTGAGGACCACCGCTAAGGCGTCCACAACTACACAGCCTGTGAAAGTAAAGTTCAGAGAGGCTAATTTGAGCACAAGTTCTACTGCTGACCGCAATGGAAAAGCGCGGCCGCGGTGGTATTTTCACTGAGAGACATGATTGAAGTTCAGAGACCTTGCATGTTAATATTGACTGAAGAATGCGGTCAACGTCCAAATTACGGGGCCGCCGTTAAGCTAATGCGAACGCGATGGGTTTTTACATTGTCCGCAAAACATGTCCCAGTCCAGATTTAAATATAGGGAAACACAGACAACGGTCATTATTATGCAGCCGCGATAGCTCAAGCGGGGACACGGTCAGAGTTACGCCTCCGCGATACCTCTACAAGGGCATTTTTGTTTGGGAATTTCAGCCTAGTATAAATAGATCTTTTTCACATTTTTAGGTTATGTTTTGTTAAGGAGAACTCGTGAACGACTGGCTTTTACTTTTTTGTGTAATTTTAGTGTAGATTTATCTTCAATCTTTAGATTTTCATCTTGTATTTGAATATCATGGCTTATATTTCATCTTCAGCTTTGATTTCTGGTAGTTCCATAAGAAGCTAAACCCATAGCTAGGGTTGTGACCCAACGCTAGTATGGATATTTATTAGGTTTTGAATTTTAGGGCTTAATTATTTATGTGTTAGTGATATTTAGCTTGATTCATGCTTTAATTGTAGAATTAATTATTGCAAACAGAGATTCGAGCCTTTATGACTTAGACTCTTCTTGAGAAAGAGGGACTAAGTCTAGGAAAATTTGGCTAATAAGGAATTAGGATGAATTCAAGAGATTGATATCCCCAATTAAAGGGTTAAACCTAGAGATAGTAATACTTGACTTGAGCCAATATCATTGGTTATTAATGAACACCCGTTTGGACTAGAGAAAGCCAAATCGAGTAAAGTCACTCAAACTAGCGAGAGGTACAGAGTGAGAACTTATGGGTGATGGTTATATCATGACCCCAATCATAACAAGCTTGCCCTGAATTCTCGATACCCATTAAATATACACCTAGGTAGAAGCCACTGCGCTAGTCCCTTTTAATCCTTGAAGACAACCAACAAAAACATTATATTTAGTTCTAACTATTGCATGCTAAAGAGTATAATAGAAGTAGTAAACAAAACCAACCGTTTGCGGAAATGCAATTTAGGGCAAAACCCGTATTTCTACTCGGATATAAACCTAACTCTAAACTAATTAAATCTCAACGGATTCGATCCCGACCTTTGTTGGGTAGACTTGCATCGACCATCCTTGCTACTCTATATGTAGTGCATGTTTAGAAACGATCAATTTTTGGCGTTGTTTCCAGGGACTTAAATGGTTTTAGCTATATCTTCGAGTATTTTTGTGTTTTGTTTTTCTTTCCTTCCGATTTTCTAATTTGTTTTAGACTTGCTTTTAGGTGAAACATGGATCTTAACAATGATTCTCTCAGAAAAATATCATTGGGGGAAGAGGTAGACGATGATAATGTGGATGAGCTTACACCTGAACCACAACCACAAAGGAGAGGCCGACCGCCCCAATGATAATATTCCAAAACCCTCCCCCACTTCAAGCAAGGGCAGCACACCAGGTGTTGCCCAACAAAGGATACACAAGTCCAATAGTCCCGCCTCAGATTAGGGTGGGAAATTTCCAAATAACCAACGTGATTCTTACACTCTTGGAACAACGGGGTTTTTTCACCGGAGCTCCACACCAAAATGTCTACAAGTATCTCAAGGGTTTTATAGATACATGCTGGGGGAACAAGAAAAATAACATTTCTGAGAATGCGTTGAGACTAATGCTTTTTTCATTCTCTCTAAGGGGAAGGCTTTAGATTGTATTGAAAGTTTGACCAACCATTCCATCACCGCTTGGGATGAGTTAGCCGAGAAATTCATAGCGAAGTTCTTATCGCGGGGGCATATGGAGACATTGAGAGATGAGATCATTGCCTTTAAACAAGAGCCAAATGAACCACTTTATGAGATCCGGGAAAGGTATCGGGCGATGTTTAAAGAATATCCGAACAATGGCATGACCGAAGTAATGATCCATCAAACATTCTAGCGTAGCATCAACACCACGAACCAGTGTGTAGTTAACCAACTCGTTGTTATGTTGTGGCGTGTGATATACCTGATGAGATGGTGCATACCTCCTCGCCGTGGAAAAGTCAAGTTGATGTGCCAAGAGGTGATCCCAATTTCATTCACCTACACAAACAGCTCCATGACCACGACCAAGAAATAGCCGAGTTAACTACAACCATGAACCAGTTGGCCAAAGCTCAATTGCAGCAAGTTCAAGCGCTAAGACAAGTGAATGCCATGGAAGGGGTAAATATGATAGTTAATAAGAGGCGGAAAATAGGTCAACAAATTCAAGGAAATTCGTATCAATTTGAGCAAGTTGGTAGTGGTTACAACTAAGATTATGTGTATGATGAGCAAAGTGAAGAGGTTCAGTATGAGAACAACTACCAAGGACAACGCGGCGATGCTTCGAATGAACAACAATAGTAGAGATCCTAAGGAAATTAGGGGAATCAAAATCAACAAGGAAACTAGAATAGTTCTAACAACAATAGTGGAGATCCCAAGGAAATTAGGGGAATCAAATTCAACAAAGAAACTAGAATAATGCAAAAACAACAGCCAAAGCAATTGGGGTAACACCAATAAAAATTGGGGCAACCGGGGTGGAAATAACAATAGCCATGTTAGACCTAAAGGGGGTTGGAATAAAGGTAATCAAGGGAATTGGGGGCCAGGATTTTAAAGGCCCCCGATGTATAAACAACCTAACAACCCGCCTCCATTTTCGCCTGAAGGTCCTAGCTCGTCCAGCAATGAGTTGGGACGTATTGAATCCATGTTTGAGCAAATGATGAAGAAAAATACTGACTCTGATGCCCAATTGGCCTCCCACAATACTTCTATTCTCAACTTGGAGGTCCAACTTGGCCAAATTTCTCAATCTTTGAATACTCGTCCTAAAGGGGCACTACCTAGTGATACGATGGTAAACCCAAAGGGAGGGAACAATACGGGCCACGCTATGGTGGTGACTACAAGGAGTGGTAAAGGTGGTGTTGATAGTACCTCTAATGCAAGAAAGGATGTGAGTGATAAGGTGTTGGTGCAAGAGGATGATGAGCAAAGAAATGATGTGCAAGTAAGAGATGAGAATTTGAATGAAGAAGTAAGAATTGACATTTATGACAATGTGTAGGAGACACAAAATAATATGAACCCATCTAGGGAACACGTGATAGACATACCGAAATGGTAGTATCCAAATCCAAGGCTCCTTTGCCAAGGCCTCCTCCACCAACCTCACAAGAAAGGTTGTGAGTGATAAGGTGTTGGTGTAAGAGAATGATGAGCAAATCAATGATGTGCAAATGAGTGATGAGAATATGAATGAAGAAGTTAGAATTGACATTGATGACAACATGGAGGAGACACAAAATAATGTGAACCCGTCCAGGGAACACGTGATAGACATACCGGAAATGGTAGTGTCCAAATCCAAGGATCCTTTCCCAAGTCCTCCTCCACTATACTTGAGTGTCTTGCGCAAAAAAAAAATGAGAACCAGTTCAAGAAATTTTTTGATATGATGAAGAGTTTGTCGATAAATGTACCTTTGGTGGAAGCTCTAGAACAAATGCCAGGATATGATAAGCTTATGAAAGACTTAGTACCAAATAAGAGATCCATGAATTGTGAAGCTATCAAGATGACGCATCAAGTGATTGCCATTGTAGATTCCATGGCCCCAAAGCTAGAAGGCCCTAGTGCTTTTACAATCCCGTGCAATAACTTGATGCCATATTTCGTGTTTAAGACAGCGGGGATTGGGCAACTAAGGCCCATATCCATGAGATTGCAAATGATGGATAGGACAATGAAGAGGCCATTGGGGATTATAGATGATGTGCTAGTGCAGGTCGACAAGTTCATACTTACTTCGGATTTTGTGATTTAGGACTGCGAGGTTGACTATGAGGTGCCGATCATATTGGGGAGACCTTTCCTAGATACAAGGAAGGATTTAGTTGATGTGGAAGAAGGGGAGCATACCTTCCGGGTGGGTGATGAAAAAGTTGTGTTCCTTGTCTACAAATCAATGAGGCAGCCCAATAGCAACGAAGTATGTTCCTTTTTGGATCTTTTAACATATGTGATTCTTGAGGATACCGGTTCTGTGATAAATGCGGAGGTCCCTTTGGAAGTTGTGTTGTTTAACCATGATGTGACTGAGGATGAAGCCTTGGTAGAATATGTCAATGCTTTTCAAGGAATGGGTTCTTACACATATGAGCCCCGAAAACATTCCATAGATATTGAGAAGCGAAAGACTCCACCAATAAAGCCCTCAATCAAGGAACCTCCCATATTGGAGTTGAAGCCTTTGCCTTCAAACCTCAAGTATGAATTCTTGGGCCCTTTTTCAACTTTACCTGTTATTCTTTATTCATGCTTAACTAACTTTCAGGTAGATTCCACCATTGCGGTGCTTCAAAGAAGGAAGAAGGCAATTGGATGGACTCTAGCTGATATTCGGGGGATAAGCCCTACCTTTTGCATTCACTATATTATACTTAAGGATGATTCCAAACCCTTTGTGGAACATCAAATGAGGTTGAATGAGGTTATCCAAGAGGTCGTTAAGAAAGAAATTATCTAGTGGCTAGATGCAGGGGTTGTGTATCCCATTTTAGAGAGTTCTTGTATTTTGTTGGTACAATGTGTGACGAAGAAGGGAGTATAATTGTGGTCACAAAGGAGCAAAGTGAGTTGATCCCTACCAAGACTATCACCGGACGAAGGGTATGTATGGATTACTGAAAGCTGAAGAATGTGACCCGCAAAGATCATTTTCCATTTCTCTTTCTTGACCAAATGTTGGATAGACTTGTCGGGCATGCCTACTATTGATTTTTCGATGGGTACTCATGTTACAACAATATTTTGATTGCATTAGAATTCCAAGATAAAACCACCTTCACATGTCGTATGTCACTTTTGCATTTTCACGGATGCCATTTTGTTTGTGTAATGCATCAGCTACTTTTAGCGGTGTATGACGGATATATTTATAGATATGGTGGAGGACTTATTGGAAGTGTTCATGCATTATTTTAGTGTTGTGGGTGACTCCTTCGATGAATTCTTGAATAATCTTGACAAGGTGTTGGCCCGATGTGAAGAGACCAGTTTAGTACTTAGTTGGGAGAAATGCCACTTTATGGTTGAGGAGGGCATTTTCCTCGGCCATAAGATCTCGAAGAACGGTATTGAAGTGGACAAAGAAAATTTTGAAGTGATTTAAAAAATCCCTCCTCCTACTTCCATCAAGGGTGTTAGGAACTTTCTTGGGCATGTGAGGTTCTACCGAAGGTTCATCAAGGACTTCTCGAAATTGGTTAATCAGTTGTGCAAGTTGTTGGAAAAGGATGCAAAGTTTGTATTTAATGATTATTCCATGAAATCTTTTGAGCTTCTCAAGTATAGATTGAATACCACTCCCATATTCACCGCACCGAATTAGAGCTTACAATTTGAGCTTATGTGTTATGCTAGTGACGTTGCCGTAGGAGTGGTTTTGGGGCAAAAGATCAACAAACTATTTCATATAGTCTATTATAGAGGAAAAATGAGAAATGATGCTTATCTCAATTATGCTGTGATAGAAAAAGAGTTACTAGCCATTATTTTCACTATGGAAAAGTTCAGGCCATATTTCATGGGTACCAAGGTGATTGTGCACACCGATCACGTGGCACTCCGTTACTTGATGACAAAGAAGGACTCTAAGGCTAGGTTGATGAGGTAGGTTATTTTGCTTCAAGAGTTTGACCTTTAAATTATTGATAAAAAAAGGTGTGAAAACCAAGTGGCAGACCACTTTTCCCGCTCGGAAGAGGAGGGGAGGCCCCATGATGGCCTCGAAATTAATGATTCATTCCCGTTTGAACAACTCCTCTCCGTGTTTTGAATAGTATGCCTTGATTTGCTGATGTGGCTAACTTTCTTGTGACCGACAATGTTCCGAGTGAGCTCTCTTCTAACCAAAGTAAGAAGCTTAAATGGAACAGCTTGGATTATTATTGGGATGAGCCTTATCTTTTCAAGATTTGTAATGATGGTGTGATCCGGAGATGTGTTACGGAAGAGGACCAAATGAGTATTCTTGATGCTTGCCATTCCTCGCCCTACTGTGGTCATCATGGTAGGGCGAGAACTATTTCAAAGGTTCACAGTTGTGGATTTTATTGGCCTACCCTGTATAAAGATGCTAGTGAGCTTGTTAATAGATGTGATGAGTGTCATAGAGCTAGTGGAATTTCCAAGAAGGATGAAATGCCTCTCACCACTATTCTTGAGATTGACATTTTTAACGTGTGGGAATTGACTTCATGTGACCATTTGTGAGTTCATGTGGTAACACTTACATTCTGGTTTTTGTTGATTATGTTTCCAAATGGATTGAAGCTGTGGCTTTGCCCAACAATGAGGCACGGAATGTGGTGGAGTTCTTAAAGAAAAATCTCTTCAAAAGGTTTGGCACTCCAAGGGCGATCATCAGTTATGGGTATTCTCATTTTTGCAACAAGGCCTTCGATACTTTACTCTCCAACTATGTGTCAATCATAAAGTGTCAACCCCTTATCAACCCCGGGCTAGTGGACAAGTTGAGGTCTCCAACAGGGAAATAAAAAATCAAAAAGTGTCAATGCAAATCGAACTGATTGGTCAAGGAAACTTGATGATGCTTTGTGGGCTTACAGAATTGCGTACAAGACTCTAATTGGTATGTCTCCGTATCAGCTGGTATTTGGGAAATCATGCCATCCTTCGGTTGAGTTAGAGCATAAGGCCATGTAGGTGCTGAAGAAGCTAAACCTTGAATGGGATATCGCTGCAAATCTTCGGGTAGAGCAACTAAATGACCTTGATGAGTTTAGGTTTCATGCCTATTCCAGCTCGTCCTTGTATACAGACAAGATGAAGTACTTATATGACAAAGATGCCTAGAACAAGAAATTCAAGGAAGGTGACTTGGTTCTTCTATTCAACTCTCAGTTACGACTGTTTCCAGGAAAGCCCAAATCAAAATGGAGTGGCCCTTTTGAGGTAGTGCATGTAACTGTATTTGGTGCTCTTGATTTGAAAAACAAAAATGGTGAAATCTTCCAATTTAATAGGAACAGAGTGAAGCACTATCTTGGCAAGTTTGATGATAGGCACATGGGGGCAATGATCCATTTTAAGTGATTGATGGTAAAATGCGACGAGTTGCGACGTTAAATTAGGAGCTTCTTAGGAGGCAACCCATGTGTTTTTCTTTCTCTATGATTTTAATCTTAGTTTAGGCTCTGTTTTGGGCTAACTAGTTCTGAAGTTTGTGTAGGAATTGTTTGTGCAGTACAGGATTATTGCTGGAAAATTTTGCCTAATTGTGAAAATTACCCTGACCATGCTCAAAATTTTGCGGTCAGCGGGTGCTTTTCATGGGGGCGTAAATTGTTAGAGGATGCGAAAAGTACAGAATAGAAACTCTTTGAAGTTGTACTCGCGTCCACGATTGAAATTTCACGGTCCGCGTTACTCTTTCGCGGCCGTGCTTTTTTTTTCTGCTCTCAGCAGTCCAGACTTTGCAATAACTCTTCATCAGGTATAAGAACACGGTCCACGGTAGGATTTCACGCTCGCATTCAGGTAAGTGAGTGGGGTCTACAACTATTAAATATAAATAGGAGGTCTTTCAGTCTTTTACCCTTTTCGAACCTTGATTCCCCATCGGCCAATAGGACTGTTCATCTTCCTTTGAGTAATCCCAGATCTCATTTGGCTAATTGAGAGTTCAATTTTCTCTCAATTCCACAATTGGAATGCTCAAATCATCGCATTTCTTCTCTCTTAGTTTTAATTCTTTCTTTTTAGTTAGGGTTTTAATACTTTCCATATGCTCAATTTGATGCCTAAAATTCATATGGGAAATTTTTACATGCTTAATAGGGATAGTGTTATTAACTATGTTTGTCATTGCACATATTTTACACTTAGTAAAAACCCTAGGCTGTACACGTTAGTCAGTGCTAGTGATTTTTGAATCTCGCAGTTTGAGGTCTACTTTTTCGCACTCCGCGGTCCCTCATTTGTGGGAACTGTGTCTGTAAGTTTGCAGTTACCTTTTCGCAAATCGCGTTTGCTTCATTGCGGTCAGCGACCAATGTTTTTCTTCATCGCTTACTTTTTTTATATACGCGGTGACCAATGTTCAGAGAGGTAATAGTCTGATCCTACTCTCTTCGCGGCTGCGGTTACTTTCTCACTGTTTGCGGTGGGCACTTCGCGAATGTGATCACTTTTTTGCGGTTCCCGATGCCTAATTCTTAGAAGCAGTTCTGCATTACAACTGAAATGTTTTAATTCACTTAAAGCTTTGATTCGGACTGGTCTTCTGTTCTTGTTTGCTACAGACAATGGTCCGATCCTGAGGTGGAAGCGATAAAGCTAAAGGGAGGGAAAAACCCTCCCGAGGCAAGGGAAAAAGAAGGACGAAGCTACCCCCAACAGTCCAAAATTCCATTGGAAACATGCGAGTGGCCATCAAAGTTGCAGATAGAGCAACGGACCACTCAGATACAAGTGAGTACGTCCCTTCCCGAGAAGCTTCGAAAGGTGACTCTGTGCCCACCCATGTCCCCACAGATTTCCCAAGGAAATATAAATTAAGAGATGAAACTGCATCTCCTACTGAGTCGTCTAATGGCTCAGAGGAAGGTAGTGATGCTTCGACATCATCGTCTCCACCTCTTCCAACTCCAGCCTCACCAACTGCCCCTGCCTCTATTGATGTTGATGTTAATATTGATAATGAGGCTTCAGATGATGGGAGAGGGGGTGATACTATTGTTGGGGGTTTGGAAAGTTCAAGAAATCCGAAGATGTGGCAACAAAGATTTTTGAGTGAGTTAGCCTACCAAAAATTCAGATAATTGTGGCCCAAAAATGTCACTCACCCTTGAGAGGCAATTCATAGAGCACGACCTTCTTCCCTACAATCCAAATGTAAAAAGACAATTTGAGGAGAGAGTAGGGTCGAAATAGTTCAACAGCAAGGTTCCAGATGCCAATGAATTTCTTAGTAATGAGTTCTATGCAAACGTGGCCCACATCAAAAAGAGCACCATAGTAACAAAGGTCTAAAATCTGAAGATCCAATTTTATGGCCAGACATTGAATGAGTATGCTGGTTTTGAGAATATGGAAGCTGTGCAATATTTGGAAAAGCTGGCACTTGGTGAAGTATCCCGTCTATGGCTGGCGGAAATACTTGCTCTCGGGACGACACCGGAATGGCGTACAGCAGGATTCCTAATAGCTAGAAATACCCTAGCTTTGAAGCCAAAGGGTGGTCCACCTTTGTTTGCAGCTAGTTGGATCCGTGTCAGCATGTCAGTGTCCTCCCACTTACCAAGTGTATTTTGATAGCCTCGATCATGGCGGGGTATCCCATCAATATGGGGAACCTCATGCATTACAACATCAAGAAGGCAGTTGGGAAAGACGAAAGATCATCCCCTTACCTTAATTTCCTCACCATGTACTTTGAGGACCAGGGATTTGAGAAAAATAATTATGGCACTAAGACAAAGACAAAGAAAACCTTCTCATGGTACAACACCAAAGCATCGGACAACCCTAAAGCAAAGGGCAAAGTTGATATCCCTACTGGCCAGCACAGTGGCAGCTCAGTTAGCTCCAACACAGCCTCAAGTGCTTTCTTCAGTGGAGGAATCATTGAAGGAGCTTCTGGACAACCAGAAGAAGCTCCTAGACAACAAAAAATTATCATGGCCACTTTGGATACTTAAGGAAATACAGTAAAGGACCTGGGCAAGTAGGCCAAAAATATGAAGAAGACTCGGTCCTCAAAAGATTCAGTGGCACAACTGAAGAAGGATGTAGAGAGGTTCACCTCTTATGGAGACATCACACTGGATTATTCTTGGGGGAGCATGACACAGTAGCACAAGTAGCAGAGCATGAGGCACTAGCAGCTGGCCAGTTTGAGGAGCCGGCTGCCACTACACAGGCTGCTACAGAGATGATCCAGATGCTCCGCAACTTCGTGGTCCCCCAATCAGAATTGGAGATCCAGTTAGAGGATCCGATGGGAGGTGCTAAGCCTATTCAGTCCAAGCACCCCACTGATATGCAGTACCTGATGCAGACCACATAGGGAGTTTTCTTTACTCTCTATCCCTTCCATGATCTTATTTTTGCTTTTAGCATTGAGGAGAATGCTAGCTTTTATTTGAGGGGGTGGTCCTATTTTGATTTGATGACTGGTATGTAATAATTATGATACTATTTTTTTTCCTTTTTACTTATCGTTATTTTTACTTTTGGTATATTTATAACTTAACATTCCATATATATATTCAGCCCCATTTGTATATATTTGTTTCTTTCCATTATTGTACATATTCATTTTACATTCCGTAATTCACTTTATAAGTTCTTGTGTGTTTCTTTTCCTTATTAGCTTAGACTTTTACTTCCTTTAATAGCTTTTTTTTAATTTCTTAGCTTTGTGATCAATGAGCCTTTGGTTTTCTTAATGCCACGGTTCTTCCCAAAGGTGGAGGTTGTGTGAATCGGGTGGTTCCCGATGATGGATGGCATGACAACCATCTTAAGGGTTTGAGTCCATTTTTTATGTTTTTATGTAAACAGTAGTAATGAATAAAAGTATCTCGGGCAAGCTTCACTTGGGCCTAGCACATTTAACTTTGACCTTATGGTTAGAAACAAGTTGATTTACAAAGTATGGTTCTAGTTGTGAACCTTAGACTCTTGTGTTGACTAAACAATCATCAAGTGGTTTCTTGGAGCCATTTGTGTTGCTAAATCTTAGCTAGGGTTGTTGTGGGCCCTCAAATCTATTCTCTTTACTAATCCAACTGCTTGTTAGGTAAGGTATTGATTTGCAAGTCCAAGTCCCATGCCAATAAGTCTGGAACTTGCCCCGAATATTTGTCTAGGCGAAATTCTATGTGTAGCTCGACTTGAGAAATGAATATAGGCTCTCCTTGATCCAACTTGAAAGCATCCATAGCCCACCAAATGTGATATTCATAGTCAACCCCTTTGAGTCGAAGCCCTTGTTCCATCAATAACCATGATACAAGCACTTATTCGTTCTATAATGACCCTCTCTTGGCACCTGATCTTTCCTTATCACAATTGGAAAAATCATAAGTTTGAGGAATGTGAATGTGATAAAAGGTACAAAATGAAGAAAAGGGAAGGAAAATGAAAAGAAAGAAAAGCCAAAAAGTCAAAAAGAAAGTGAATTGTATAAAAAATGAAGGGAATCAATGAAAGCAACGATGAAAGGCTTTGAATGATTAGAAATGGCGAAAAATAATTGTCATGAACAAGAAAGAGTGACAATGTTTCTCTCTAGTCCCCTAAAAAAGAAGAAATGGCTCAAAGAGTCAAGAAAGTGTGAGCCGGAATGAGAAAATGAAGTGCTTACGAAAAGATGAAACCTTCATAGACCGATATATCCTACCTTGAACCAAAAGCCTTCTTAAATTCCCGCAAAAGCCCTATATGATTTCAATTTGAGTGAGCCTACATTAGTGGTTATTTACATAAGGAGAAATCTTATGGTACTTATAGCCAGGCTTGTGACCTTTCTTTCAGAGAGATGAGCGTACTTTTACACAATCATTATTTTGAGTGCTACAATATAAAGAGAGATTTGATAGATTTGCTTATGGAGAGTAGAGGAGGAAGAGTTTGTGTTCCACAATGACCTACGTTGTAGAGCTAGCTTCCTTGGTGAGTTAATTCGATTCTTGATGCTCTTGTGTCGCTCTAGAACCATGGTACTCAAAAGGTTGTATGTTGTTGATAATGTATTTGTGTTAAGGGTAATGGTTAGTCCCAATTGATGCTTGATTAATTCACCTTAGGACAACTGAAATTTTCCTTTCTTTTCTCTCGTGGAGGTAGGAATTACTTTGTTTGCTTGAGGAAAAGCAAAAGCTTAAGTTTGGGGGAGTTGATAACTATGGATTTTAACCTATCTTATGCTCTCTTTTGCTTAGGTTTTAGATCAAAATGTGTAAAAGTATTCTCAAAAACCAATTTACTGTGCTTACTTGCAGGGTTTGGTCAAAATGAGGCAAATAAGCCAAACTAAACTCATGAAGGAGTAAACTTGCACGGACTAAAGACCGTGAACTGGAGCGCAGAGAGCGGACAAAATACGCGGCCGTGTGAGGATCACCGTTGAGGCATCCACAAATATGGGGGCCGTGAAAGTAAAGTTTAGAGAGGTTAATTTGAGCACAAGTTCTACCGCCGACCACGATGGAAAAGTGCGGCCGCAAAAAATCTGATACGGCTGCAGAATATTTGGTGCGGCCGCGGTGGTATTTTTGCTGAGAGCATTGATTGAAGTTCAGAGACACTGCAAGTTAAGCTTGAGTGAAGAACGCAATCCGCATCCAAATTACGCGATCGCGATTAAGCTAACACAGATGCGGTAGGTTTTTACGCTATCCGCAAAAAATGTCCCAGTCCAGATTCAAATATGGAGAAATGTGGACTACGGTCATTATTACGTGTCCGCGATAGCTCAAGTGCGGACAAGGTCAGAATTACGCCTCCGCGAGACCTCCGCAGGGGAATTTTTGTCAGAGAATTTTAGCATTGTATAAATAGATGTTTATTATAATTTTAGGTTAAGTTTCTTTAAGGAGAACACGTGAACGGATGACTTCTACCTTTTTGAGTCATTTTAGTGTAGATTTATCTTCAATTTTTAGATTCATCTTGTATTTGAATATCATGGCTTATATTTCATCTTCAGCTTTGATTTCTGCTATTTTCATTAGTAGCTAAACCCATAGCTAGGGTTGTGACCCAACCCTTGTGTGGATATTTAATGGATCTTCAATTTTATGGATTAATTGTTTATGAGTAGTGATATTTAGATAGATTCATGCATTAATTGTAGAAATGGTGGTTGCAAACACTGATTCGGGCATTTATGACTTAGACTCTTCTTGAGAAAGAGGGACTACGTCTAGGAAAATTAGGCTAACAAAGAATTAGAGTGAATTCAAGAGATTGATAGCCTCAATTAAAGGTTTAAACCTAGAGATAGTAATACCCGACTTGAGCCAATATCATTGGTTATGCATGGATGCCCATTTGAATTTGAGAAAGCCAAATCGGGTAAAGTCACTCAAACTACCGAGAGGTATAGAGTGAGCACTTAAGTGTGATGGTTATATCATAACCTAAATCATAACAAGCTTGCCCTGAATTCCCATTAGCCGTTAGATATCCACCTAGGTGGAAGTCCTTGCCCTAGTTTTTTTTAATCCTTGAAAACAACCAATAAAAACATTGTACTTAGTTTTAACTATTACATGCTATAGACTAGAAATAGAAGTAGTAAACAAAACCAACCATTTGTGGAAGTGCAATTTAGGTTGAAACCTGCGTCTCTACTTGGATATAAACCTAACTCCAATCTAATTAACTCCTTGTAGATTTGATCTCGACCTTTGTTGCGTAAAATTGCATCGACCATTCTTGCTACTCTATAGTAGTGCAGATTTGGAACCGATCACGAACCAAGCTGATATTTGACTTTGTCTGCTAGGAGGTCTATCCAGCTGTCTATTAGAACCTGCAGGCATGAAATGCAGCGTCCCCAGCAAAAGGGATGTTAGTACGGAATAATGTACCGAGTATGTAAGGCAACATAATAACTGAAAACTGAAACTGAACTGATAATATAATAATTGAATGTACTGGGGAATCAATTATAATTTGAAGATATGCTTACCTGCTGATACTGACTCATGTCTGTCAATATAGCAAGTAAAATAGTTTTCTGGACCTATAAGGCTTGGTTTGTGTAATTGCTATGTCGTAGTAGGCTCGATCATATGCACTCAACCTTACTAGGGTCTGTATCTCTGTCACGCCCCAAATTCGAGGGACATGACCGGTGCCCGACCGGGTAGCCCCAGCCGAGCGGACCTGGGTGCCTTTCCTATCCCACGCGTACCCTGTATTTTTCATTATCCACTAATCAATGGAAATTGTCACTTATAATTAAAATACCATTTTCACAAAACACACATAGTCACTCAATGAGGTTTTCAACTTTCATCGCCCAATATACAAAATACATATGTACATAAGTTCACAACCCACACTTACTATCTACGGAGCCTCTAAAAGTACAACAGGATAATACAGTATTTGCCAGTAACAAGGCTCCGGCTATACCTCCGGACACAAGCGGCCTGAGCCACGCAGGGCCCGAGAGGAGCGGGGCTCAACAAAAATCTGATGGAAGACGAAGGGGGAGCTACGATCGGTAGGCTAGAGTACCTGCTATGGATCCACCTACAACCATAACACGAATGTAGCGCCCCCAGAAAAAGGGACGTCAGTGCACTTGAATTGTACTGGTATGTATAACAAAACTTACCCTGAGTAACCTCAAGCCATACGCAAGTAATAAACAATAGAAGAAAGCAACAATTAAGTGCACACAAGGAAAACAATCAAGGCAAACAAGTTAACAAACTCTCCTTTCCCCATCATCATTTTAAGATTTTCAATTTCACAATGTTCTCACATTTCATTTCAATAGTGATATCGATCACTTTCCACCCTTATTACCTCGGCCACCCTTATCACCACAACCCACACCTTATTTCTTCGTGTTGCGGTGCAAAACCCGATCCCACCGAGCAGTCACAATTCACAAACAATACCACAACAATAATAATTTACAAGGATAACCACAACAAGTTTTAAGAACAACAACCACAAATCCCAATAACAACAGCAACACAGCTTATAAAAGGTTTAGGTGATTATCCATACCATTCCCATCTTTTTCAACAGTCCGTTATACCATTTAGATCACAACAATAGTTTTCCATGACTATCCACAAGGGATGTTATCACAGTTATTTCAATTTCACCAATTACGATTCCTCTCTATCATTAAGTCCATAGTTCTTGCCACATAACACATTCGCAATCACAACTTAGTTTATTGCCATTTACTTGCACAATCATATCAGATGTCATAACCAACAACGCATAAGGCACAATATTTACATGAATTCACAAATAGTTCACACAAGTAAATACATCCTACTTATAAGAGTTTAACTTCACAACTAATTCATGGAGATATCACATACCAGTATTCAGACACCAAACAAGGCGATTTTACAAAGGTTAAAGTTAGCCAAACATACCTGAAGCTAGATTCTTTTCTAATTCCTACTTCTAATTCACCGAAAAATTTAGCAACGTCAATATAGTGCACAAATTAACACACATAACTTAGAATTGAAGTTCACAATTACTACTCAAAGTCATTTAGGTTATCAACCCCTCTTTGAATACTCCTTTACTCCTACCCAATTCCTCCTACTAGATTTTAGGTTTTTAATAGACATGCATGCATGATTTCAATCGTTATTTTAAGGACTAACGCATGAGACTTCCCCTTTTAGTTTAAACCAGAAATTCAATTGGAGAAGTTAGGGATTTTACCTGTAAGGAAAGGGGGTATGAAGATAAGCTTGAAATTTCCCGGCCCGGATGGTTTTGAATAACCAAATTTTGGAGAAGATGACTTTCTCTCTCAAGACCCTATCTTCCTCTCTCTAAAATTTGTTCAGCAAGATTGTTAAAATGAGGGGGTTGAGGTGTTTTATTAAAAAGGGGTAGGGTTTTAAAATTTAGAAAAATAGAAGCCCGAGCAAAATATGCGGTCCGCAGATTGGACCGCAGAAATGCGCCCAAAACACTGAAGGTCTGCCTGGGTTTGCGACTGGAATGCGGTCCATATTCCTATTATGCGGTCGCATTTTGCACTGCAAAATTGACCTCCACAAATCCTCGAGGAATTTATTCGACGATTATGCGATCTGCATATTGATTATGCGATCGCATAATGGACCGCATTTTTAGCATAAATTTTAAAAATTCTTCTGCTTTACTCTGCGGCAGAAATGCGGTCCACATAGTTGATCTGCAACCGCATTCTGGACCGCATAATGATAATTTTCTAGAAAATCGATTCTTTTGATTGTTAAGTACAAAATCGGTAAAAAGGGTCCGAACATATATTCGGACCTTGGCACCACGAGCTACTAGGTTTTTAGCATAAGATTTTACGGGCCCTTACATCCTCCCCCACTTAAAATCATTCGTCCTCGAATGAGGATTTTTGAAAATCAGTTGGTTTAAAAAAAGCATGATATGCAGACTTTGAAAATTTTCGATAACTCCCATATTTTAGAAAAATTTCGCCAGAGTTTCCTTTGCATTATGGACATATCAACCTAACAGATGGCCCCCGAAACACAAATTCCAAACACCATAACATGATTACAACCATCCCTACAGCTTTCATACAATTTCCTACTTTAACAATTGCACACATTTGATCACTTGATACGTTTTTCTTATGAATCAGCTATCTCAATGAGTTCCACATAATCTAACCATTTCAACAAACTGCATGGATACAATTAATTTGTTACCAACTTCTACCACAATTAATTGATTACTTATCATAAGAGTTTTTGTCAATCTTTCATTTACCAAAGAGATGTTCGCATGACTTAAAACAATCAAAACACCTATAAGTCTTGCACAACTAGAGGAACTTCACTAGTATTAGGAAGGAAACAACTCGGACACAATGATAGTTGTTTAAGAGATAGAAAGGTCACATAATTTCTTCTAAACTTGATCAAACAGATGGGGATATTTCTCTTTCATTTCTTTCTCCTCTTCCCACGTAGCTTCCTCAACTCGTTGACTCTGCCACAACACCTTGACTGAGGCGACTTCCTTATTTCTCAGCTTACAGACTTGTCTATCAAGAATGGCAACTGGAACCTCTTCATGTGACAACTCTTCATTAACTCGATAGTCTCGTCCGGCACGATGGTGGATGGATCTCCAACCACTTTCTTTAACATGGACACGTGGAACACCGGGTGCACTAATGACATTTCGGGAGGCAATTACAACCTTCAGGCCACCTATCCTATCCTTTGAACGATTCGATACGGCCCGACATACCTAGGACTCAACTTACCTTTCTTCCCGAAGTGCATGATTCCCTTCATAGGGGATACCCTCAAGAACACCCAATCATTAACTTGAAATTCTAATTCCCTCCGATGAACTTCCGCATAATACTTTTGGAGACTCTGAGCCGTCTTCATCCTTTCCTGATTGATTTTAACTTTCTCTATAGCCTGGTGTACAAGATCTAGCCCTATCAATTCTGCTTTGCCCACTTCAAACCACCCAATGGAAGACCTAAACCTTCTTCCGTATAATGCCTCAAATGGGCCATCTGAATGCTATCATGAAAGTTGTTATTGTAAGCAAATTCTATAAGGGGCAGGTGATAATCCCAATTACCTTTGAAGTCAAAGACACAAGCCCGCAACATATTTTCAAGCGTCTGAATAGTCCGCTCTGCTTGACCATCGGTCTGCGGATGGAAAGCCGTGCTGTGGTTCACCTAGGTACCCAAACCTTGCAGAAATTTCTTCCAAAAATTAGCTGTGAACTGAGCCCCTCGATCCGAAATAATAGAGAGCGGAGTACCATGAAGCCTCACTATTTCCTTGATGTACAACCGAGCATACTGTTCTGCGATATCGGTGGCCTTGACTTGCAAGAAGTGAGCTGATTTGGTAAGTCGATCCACTATCACCCAAATTGAGTCGAACTTTCGCTGAGTGCGAGGTAATCCTATCACGAAATCTATGTTGACGTAAGGCCCCATAAAATTTTGTGTTTAAAACCTATTAGCTCAAAGTGTCAAGGTTCGAATATTGTGTTAGGAATGTGTAGAATCCGCTCGCCGCGGTTCGGACCCTCGGTGGTGATCTAAGCATTAAAAATCAAAAGAATAAATTTTTCCAAAAAATTGTCAATTCTGCGGTCAAGAATGCGGTCGCAGAATCGAAATACGGACCGCATTCCTACCGTAGAGTGAAGCAGAAAATTGTTCTAAGATGATGTCAAAAATGCGGCCCATTCTGCGATCACAGAATCGAAATGCAGACCGCATTCCTACCGCAGAGTGTAACAGAAGATTTGTCAAAGATTGAAGCTAAAATGCGGTCAATTATGCGGCGCATTATGCGATCGCAGAACATGAATGCGGACCGCATTCTTGTCGCAGATCATGTCAGAACGTTTGGTTTTTGAGGAGCAATTCTGCGGTCCATTGTGCGGACCGCATGTCTACTCTGCGATCGCAGATGCGACCGCAGATTTCACCCCGGACTTCTATTTTTCTAATTCTAAAACCTGACCCCCTTTCTAATATAACGCCCTAACCCCTCATTTCTACACATTCTCTGAA
>MU696189.1:132595-155126 GCA_026770625.1 Nicotiana glauca | reverse complement strand
ATTGTTGGAGGGGAGTGATGGGAAATCCCAAGGATGAAACTACAACAAAAGCCATTGGGAAGTTCTCACCAAGAGAACAACAACAATAAACCCAGTGCAATCGCACAAGTAGGGGCTGGGGAGGGTAATGAGTACGCAGACCTTACCCTTAAGATAGAGAGGCTGTTTCGGAAAACTCCCACAAAGAGAGAACAAAAGAAAATAAAAATACTATGCCCTACACTTTGACAAACACACAAATATACCACACTATGCTCTTGACTGGTACTAATTGTATAAATGATGCAACTGAAACCAAGGGCAAGTTACTACTGATGTGGCATTAGATTTTGAAATTTATTTATTTGCTTATTTGACAGTAAGAGATGAAATTCTAATATCAGTGATTTCCCTCTCTAACAAAGATGCACGCAAACTGTCATCAATCTAGTAGAGCAAAAGAAGACCTACCGAGAGAATTCCCCAGCCAGTGGGTATGAATGCTAAGATGCATGCGAAAACATCTGTGACAGTAAGATCGGTAACTACAATCGCAGCTGCTAAACCAGCAACGGCAAGCAAAAACGATAGGCCTTGGATGAAACGCAGCAGCAACTGAAAATTAACTGATATTTTCTGGCTGAAAGTGAACACCTGTGGCATCCCAAAACAATAGATCTCATTTGAATATCCTCAAATTCAATTTTAGAAACTAAAATAGATTAAAATTTTGGTTCAAACCTTGAAGAGGACTAAGATGACAGCAAAAGCAATCCATGAAAAACCATACACCTGAGAAACAATAAAGACACAAGGACCAGCAGTCCGCCATCACTCAATAGACAGTTAATACTTGTCATATCAAAATTGATTGTACATGAAGACAGAACACCGAGAGCAAACATGGCAGAGGGTAACGTCAAGAACCAAGTTTTCTCCAGCTCAGCATACCTCACTACTACGACCTCTAATCAACTGTATGTTGTTCACAGATGAATCTATATACTTCATTAGATACGCATCTTGTGCTTAAGATTGTAAGACCTAACAATGAACTTTGTTCACTAATCACCAATTGAGTGGTAGAAAAACTTGTTTCCTCACAACATCAAAGTTCATGCATAGAAACTTCGGTTAACTGACATGGGTTCTTCAAGCACGTGGTAGATGCAAGTTCTACCTGTGCATACTGACCGTTTTACAATTTGATGAAAACCAGGCACTTAGGCTTCAAAAGATGGCCCCCAAAAGACAACATCATTTATCGAGTCTTTTAAGACAGATATGGAACAATATTAACCGGAAATGTGTAGCAAATGTAGTGGACTACAGGAGGGAGAAGATACACTCAGATAGGGGTGTTCGTCGGTCGGTACGGTACGGTATTTAGACATTTCGGTTCGGTATTTTCGGTATTCGGTTTCTTAAAATCATATACCAATACCGTACCTAATTAAATTCGGTATGGTTCGGTTTTTCTCCTTTCGGTTTCAGTTCGGTTTATTCGGTTTGAATACTAACTAGTGCGTAGAGCCATATACTCTAATATTCTTAATTAAAGTACTCAAAAATACAAAACTGAAAATGTTTGTTGACAAAAATTTTGTCCATAACTAGCAAATATCGACCCAAATAGAGAAAATTATACATAAAAGAATATTTGATCATTAGAAATGTCTTGTTACTTGTTTAGAGTTAATTGATGAACTTTGAGAATAAAGGAAAGTAAAATTTTAGATTTTTTATATTTATGTTATAATTGATGATATGTGTTTTGTGTAATATAATATATATTTCGGTACGGTATCGGTATTTCGGTATTTTATTTTAAAATACCAAATAACAATTTTTTTTAAAAACTTAAACAAAATACCATACCAAATACCAAAATACCGTATACCAAATATCAAAATTTTCGGTTTCGGTATGGTAATTCGGTATTTACCAAATTATGCCCAGCCCTACACTCAGATGGCAAAAACATAGTTATGGGATGTATTCAGTCAGCTCAGCATACAAAGATTTGTACCGGGAGGGATCTCAACTCAGTTTATGGCCTTGGAAACACATATGGAAAGTAAAAGTGCCTTATAAAGTGGCATGTTTTACCTGGTTGGTAATTAGGGAGGCTGTCCTCACTCAGGATAATCTAAGATAGAGGAGTATAACAATTGTTTCAAGATGTTATTTGTGTGGGAATGATGCTGAGACAATCAGCTATCTATTTCTTCATTGTAGAGTGACCAGCCAATTATGGTATTTGTTCATTAATCTCAGAGGTGCTAGATGGGTAATGCCAGGGAGACCCTCTGAGCTTTTATTATGCTGGAACACAGAGATAGACTTTACCACAGACAAAATAGATGGAAAATAGTCCCAGCAACTATTTGATGGACAATTTGGAAAGGAAGGAACCTGAGATGCTTTGAAGATAAAACCAACTCTCTACAAAAGATTAATATGAAGTGTATTCTTCTTTTTTGTTTTTGGTGTAAATCAAAATATGTAGAGGATCCTGATTCAATCCTAGATGTTTTGAGTTCCTTGTAAGAAGAACAAGGACTATATTTTTGCTTTTCCATATTGTAATTGCCTATTTTGGCTTCGATGATTTTTTGAATATACTGGACACTTTACCTTCTCAAAAAAAAGGAGTAGCAAAGAAAGGAGAAAAGTTAGATAAAGAGTAACAATAGTACCGTTAAAGATGTATTTGTTCCCTGAACATCTAACTTGTAGACAATGCCATATTGGAATATAAAAAATCGTAAGCTAAGAATGGTCTCCATCACCCTCCCTCCAAAGGTTCGAATATGAGCCTGTCAAACAACACAAAGGTGACGTCAAATTCTTTTAGAAGAATATAAGTGAAATCAGGAATAGTCAATAGACTCTAAAGCAGCTACACATCAACACTTAAGGAAAGAAGCATAGTTAATGCACTCATCTCATATCGAAGAAATTATAAAGGAGAATTCACATAAACAATATATAAAACCTGCTTATAGTAACTAATTCAGAAAAGTGTAGCTTAGCTCACATGTCTCGAGTAGATATACAATACGCTTATACATTATAAGCATCCCAACATCTAATTCTGATAACCCATATGCAGGGCTAAAAGCAAGAAAGGCACACATAAATATGATCACAAAGAGGGAGTATCAATCCACTGCAAGTAAGTTTTCCAGTAAGTAATAAAAGCAAAAAATATAAAATGAAAAAGAAGAGTAACAACAAAACTCCACCCCTTTGAACTTCTTATAATCTGTTGTGTACCCTTACATTTTCACCAATTCATAATAAACCAATACAAAGTGTAGAAAGCACTAGCATCTTTGTAACTTTTGGGATGAACTAGAAAAGATGTTATGACAGCGAAATTGACTCATCAGTTGAATTCAACACCAAGAGGAACTTGACATATGTGGTGACGACCCATTTTAAAGCATCTATGTCAGTAGTTTAGCACAAAACCACACAATTTCTCAGGCTCAGAGAATTGATTACCCCTTTTTTTTATTTCTCATTAGTAAACTGATGGAGATCAATAGTGAAGGTCAATAACCACATTCTTATCAATGTAGAGCTCATACCAGTTCCTCATCCCACCAGGCTTCCCAACTTTCTTCCCCTTTAACACCAATTCCACCTCTATATAGGAGCCAGTTGGTCCAGTCACGGAAGTCTTCCACTGTCCTATAGAGGAACACAAGAATGATGATAAGAAACAAGTAAAAAATATGAATGTCCAAACATAATAAAGCATTACTTACTTCTGCCATTCAAATCCCGCTGGATTAAACAAATATGGAGCAAAGAGCCAAGAAACAGCTAAGAACCAACTGCTAACAGTGAGAAGTATGTAGGATAAAGCACCATCGTTGTAGCCATAAGCAGCATAAACCACCAACAGAAGCACAATTTCCATGCTGAAGAAGGTCAAAGATTGGTAAACTATTTGATATTCCCACAAGAACAGAAAAGAGCTATGACAAAATGACCACATTGATGCGCGCACATGCGTGTGCATGCATTCACACTGACACACACAAACACACACACACACAGAGAAAGAGAGAGAAAGAGAGAGAGAGACCCCTTTACGAAATGACTGCGGGCGTAGAGCCTGTAATTCTCAGTAAACTTGATGTGTTTAACGACAAACCCCCTACCAGTTGCATGATACTGTTAAGAAAAAGATTTTCTGATTAGTTCTATGCCAAGATATAAGAATATTTGAGTAGCGAGGAGGAGATGGACCTACTTTTGCACCACCATGGAGGATAGTCCGACCAAAGTAATGTGTCCTAGTGCCCAGAGAGAACGTGAAGAAGACAGTGCAAAGCTGAAACTGCATAGTGACAAAACTAACAACAGCCTGCAGCGACAAGAATGATGTCAGTCAAAGCAGAGAATAGACAGGCCGTTAGAGGCCAAACAAGAAGGTTATGCACCATGAAAAAGAAAAAGCACCAGATTTGAAATGTGAAAGACCACCCAAAAAATAAAGTAGCAAAGCATTTGATGAGTTCTCCATAGAGATCAATGGTGTTCTCCGGGAATTTTTTTGGAGCTATTGCAAAGAGTTTTAGCATGAGCTATGTTGCTCGGACTCTTCGACAATGTATCTGGGTGCGTGTCGGATCCTTTAAAATAGTTTTTTTTAAGGATCCGGCACGAGTGCGGCAGCATTTTGTAAAGTCCGGGCAACATAGAGCATGAGAAATTGTCTGTTTAGATCTTCAAGAAGTTTGTTTGGAAAAAAAACAGTTATGTGAAGAAATGGTTTGACAGTGTTCCTTCAAAGAACAAGTATTTTCCACTCACGGAACACTTAGAGATCTTCAAAAGTAATACAGCTAACAAAACACATTCTTTTTTCGCACAAACTTCTTTTTCAAAATAATTTTTTCAAAAGTTATCCAAACTGTATATCTTTTTTGAGGATTGCTAACACAAAAGATACTACAATCTAAAGCTAGGAAGGTAAAGTAGGTGCAGAAAACAGAGAAATTATTTCCAAAAGATTGAGAAGAAGCTCAAAAGACAAGAGGGGTTGCTCTGATGGTAAGCAACCTCCACTTCCAACCAAGAGGTTGTGAGTTCGAGTCTCCCCAAGAGCAAGGTGGGAAGTTCTTGGAGGGAAGGATGCCGGGAGTCTATTTGGTAACAACCTCTCTACCCCAGGGTAGGGGTAAGGTCTGCGTACACACTACCCTCCCTAGACCCCACTAAGTGGGATTATACTGGGTTGTTGTTGTTGAGAAGAAGCTCAAAAGGCGAAATATAAGCATCATTTCTCAAGGATAAGAAAAAAATACTCATTGGTCGCTCAATTAAGATTTTGTAAGCAATTCAAGTAATTGCTCAATTATTAGTCAATCATATTTGGTAAAAGAATAGAACTTCTTTAGCATAACAGATCAAACTATGAGAAGGACCTAAGAAACATACCCTTAGGAAACCTTGTTCCAGAATGAAACCCAGAATCATAGGAACCGCTGTAAAGACACCAATCTGAAAAAGAAATTGTGCATTGAGAGCAGCACTGAGTGCATCATTGTCTAATATATCAGCTCTATCCGCAATAGTGGCACCAACACCAGATAACGCCTGAAAAAAAAATTGCAGATATTCAAAAAGAAGCAGGCCATGAATATTACATATAGTTCTTGAATAATCTGACAAACCGCACGCAAAGAATAACATTGACAAATCAAAAAGGTGTGAATGGAAACTGAATTGCGAGTCACGTGCAGAATCTTTCCACAGAATCCACAATTTGGAAGAAGAAGTTTGCTTGCTCATAGAATTATCAGCTCATAGAATTATCGAAATGCTAACTGCACCATGAGAATAACACTGGTGCAAAGAAATAGGTCAACTAAATGAGCAATCCTAACTTACTAGTTACTTTGAAAGGTCAAACTGTACACCCTATCTGTAATAGCTTAAGCATCTGGAGTTATAACTGATACCCAAAGTACCCAAAAGCAAAAAATTGTCTGAGAATTTACCAGATATGCCTTGCCATAGAGAAAAGCATAAACACTTAGCACTGTCAACTGCACAAAAGTTTAAAAGGATCTGTCAGAAATATCACCATATACCTGGCAGTTGAAAGCTACAATAAGCATACAAAGCACAACCCATATTATAGCTAAAGCCTAAGGAGATCACAACTAACACAAGGGATAGCATTTAGAATGTGAAATTATACCATTGTGCAGAAGTAGAATCCGACAGTTGTAAAGTAGAATGATAACATTCTAAAGAAATCAAAGAGCTGGCCGAGCCTGTAAACATCTCTACTGAGAACTTGTTCACCATTACCACCAGCAACTTTGCCTTCAAATAATGCAATCTGGTTGAGTCCGACATCTCGTCCCTTGCCGACCTGTATGATCTTAGTTTAGGCACTGCCATCATATATACATTCAAACACAGAACGGCTGGTAAAATTTTACCTGAATATATTCATGGTGAGTAATATTTCCCTGACGTAGAGTTGAGCCAAACCCTGCATTTATACTTGAAAAATTGAGTACTACGAGCATGCTTGCCCAAGGTTCCAAAATCTACTTACTCTGAGTACTTTTTTTCAAATGGAGTTTTGGGAAAAAGAAAAAAAAAGACTTTCAGGTTGCAATTTATGCTTACCCATATCATTTGAGAAGCGCTTTTGTTAATAGTATAAAACGGCTTGTGATTGGCCAATCTTTCAAAATAGTGCTTTTGAGCGCCAAATTATATAAAAAAGCATGTAAGATATACTTAAAATTATCATAATTTAAATATATTAATGATTTTAAATATTTATTATGAGAGATTTTAAGTAAGATTCTTAAGTTCATTTTTACAATGTAAAGAAAAAACTACAAGAGAGAGCAGGTTTATCAGTCTTTGACCAAAGATGTATTGTCAACAGTGCATAATTCTTTGTCTGCACTATGAGAAAGCTTGATAAATATAAATTTTTGGTAAGCATATTTTCGCCTTGGAAGTTTTATATGGAAAAGGGTCAAATTTGCCCCTCTACTATAAAAATGATCAAATTTACCCTCTCTTATACTATTGGTCAGAAAAAACCCCCAACATTACACAAGTGGCTCAAATATATCCCTCCTCCGTTAAAGCTGTCCAAGGTGGACGCTCGATCCCACGTGGCACTGACACCTTGGTGAGGCGGACACCACGTGGCATACCACCTCATCACCCCAACCCATTTAACCCCCTCCCTCTACTTCTCCCACCAAAACTTGGCCAGAGTAATTTCTGCAGCATTACCACAGTAAAGAATTATTTGCTTCAAGATTCAAAAGTAGCACATACAAGGTGATTATCAGGATTCGGCGTAACCAAAATCAAGTGGTCACGCGTTAATCCAGTTGAATGAGACCTTCTTAGACTATGGGAGAAGAAAAAAGAATCCCGAAGATGAGGGGAACATGACTGCCATATCAAATCCAGGATCTATCTATTTAAGATAATAATGCCAATAATCCATCTTTAGCACCAAAAGAAGCTTAATCATAGTACGCTTCATTCCTTCCGCACCCATCAAGCTGCACAAAAAATAAGGCTTAATATTTGCTCTCCATAGGCTTACAATTGTAGTTTCAATCTTTCGTAATTTGCTTGAGGAAGAGTAAATCATCGCAGACCCTCATGAAACTTTGCAAAGAAATTCATTACTGGGCTGATTTCTCAGATAAATTTTTTATTCCACAAAAATCACGTATTGATGGTGGAGAGGTGGTGGTAGAGAGGGGGGAGGTGCTAATGGTGGAAGAAGAAATGAAGATGAGAAGGTAAAATGGGTTTGGGTGATGAGGTGGCTGCCACTGTGTTCACCTCACCAAGATGTCGGTGCCACATGGGATTGGATGTCCACCTTGGACAGCTCTAACGGATGAGCCACTTGTGTAACGTTAAGGGTATTTTTAGACTGATAGTATAACAGAGCGTTAACTTGATCCTTTTCTTCTTGTAGTAGAGGGACAAATTTGACCCTTTTCCCTAAAAAGAACTTCTCCAGCTTCTGCTTATGCTTTCAAGAAGAAGCTACATTTTTCAGTTTCTTCCCACAGCAAAAGAAAAAACTTCTGCCACTACTCAAAAGAACTTATTTCTTTTCGGAAACTTGGTCAAGCACCTTAACTATTCGAATTAAATACTTCTTTTCGTAAAAATAAGCACTTCTAGTTTTACAAAAGCTTGGTGAAACAAAATACTACTCACTAGTCATGACACAGTAAAACTCATAACGAGGACACTGATTAATTATAGAAGCAGCAGAATATCAGGTCACTAACTTTTTCATGTCGGTTAACTGGTTGAAGATTTAAGAGAAATGAACCAAAAGGACTAGGTTGCAATCAAAATTGGAGAAGACACAAGCTGGGAACAAATATGCTAGCTGGGCAGAGAAATCATATGAACCTATGGTAATATTATTAATCTAGGGGACATCATCGTATATGAGCACGCTTCCAACTAAATAGATGTAAAATGGAGAGCACAATGTGCATGCTGGTGGAGTGCTTGGCAGCAAACCATTACCTGCATAGATGTCTTCACTGATATTAATCACACGCGAGGCTTTGCTGATACCACCTCGAGTAATATGGAAAATTCTGTCAAAGACATCTGGATGTCCATAGTGCATACGAACTCTGAGGAATTTGACAACCTGTCATAAACTGACTCCCTGGTGCAATATAAATATCAAAGTAATGAACATGCACTCACTTCAAAGGATTTGCCAGAACACGCTGGCCCATAGTCACAAAGCTTGTTTCTTGGTTAGACATGAAGGATGCCAACGAAGAAACACTGAAACACAAAAACCCATATCAGATTACTGTCAGGAGATACAATGACAAGAAATATATCATTAGATCCAAAATCACCTGCCAGTAAACACATGCTCCCTAACACCAAGGATTGTAGCGGGATGAATGCCATGATTAAGGAAGAACTCCTCAAGAAGATTTCTCACCTTCAGAGCCTCTTCAAAATAGTTATCCTATGTTTGACAAATACATAGAGATAGGTCGAGGTAAGCAAGGTATGAACGAAAGCCTAATGACAATGAAACTGACAAAGATATTATCTTTGAAAAAGAAATACACAAGTACAGCAGGCACTTCCCCTTCCTAAATCCACTTCAATTTCACCAGTCTCGTAAAATGCGCCCTTCCCTTTCCTAATCTACTTCCATTTCACCAGGCCCATGCAATGATTTGACTTAAGATTGGGCATCTCAAAAGAAATAGAGCCTCACTAATTCTTCCATTGGGTATCTCAAAAAAAAGGGAGCCCCGCAAATTCTTCCATTTCACCTAGACTATCACATAGCAAAATCACCCAGGAATTCTAGAATTTATCTGTAAAAGCATAAAAGATTGCCCAGCATGTATGATGTCTATCCTGCCAAGGATGAAATCATTGTCGCTTAGACCTCTCCTTACCTTTGAAAATGGGTAAGAATTATGTATATTAAAAAGAAAAAGAAAGTTAGAAAATTAGATGGTTCCCAGATGATGACAAAGGGCCAAAAGTATCCACTTCAAAGTACTGCTAAAATGATTATTCTCTGTAGAACTACTAGAAAAACTTCACATTTGAATTGGGTTTTTTTTTATTCTATCATGATGAAGATGGGATTTGCGGGGGAGCATAGGATATGGATCAGATTTTGTATCACGACGGTCAGGTTCTCTATCTTGGTAAATGGAAGTCCTTATGGTTTCCTCAGCAGCCCAAGGGGATTGAGACAAGGGGGTCCGTTATCCTCCATGTTATTTATATTGGTGTTGGAAGATCTGAGCAAAATGACGGATAGAGCAGTGACTTGAGGTTTCTTGATGGGTTTCACGGCACTGATTGGGCAACAGAGTAATGTGAAGGTCACGCATTTATTGTTTGCAAATGATACTCACAAATCACAGCTGACATACTTGAGAGAGGTTCTGAATTGGTTCCAATTTGTATCACGTTAGAAGATTGCCTCAGAAAATGTGAGACCATACCAAGTGGGAGAGGTGGATAACCTTAACACCCTTCCACAGGTATTAAGCTTTAAGGTAGGTGTTCTACCTACTACTAACCTTGGGTTTGCCGTCGGGTGCTTCAAACAAGGATCTTGCAATGTGGAATTCGGTGATTGAAAGAGTTGACAAGAGATTAGCAGGTTACCAAAAGAGGTACTTGTTAATACGGGGGAAGGAAGTATTCATCAAGAGTACACTTTCAAGCTTTCCTTTACATTGCATGTCACTAAATGCAGGCACCAGTGATTGTAACGGAAAAACTAGAGAGACTTCAAAGGAACACCCTTTGGGACGCTGCTGATGGTTCCATGGCATGGGATGTTGTGCCTCCAGCCCTCATGTGGGTAATTTGGAATGGAAGAATAGGAGAGCATTCGAAGGGGTCGAAAATGACATTGTACAATTGAGGAATAACTTCGTGTTTTAAATTTCTTTTTGGTGCACCCACGAGGTTCCCACTTGTATAGATGATTGGTTCTTTTGTGGAGAATCATGTGTTGGTGTAGATTCTCTATTTTTTGGAGTACTTGTATACTTGAGCTGTTTTACTCCCACAATCAATAAAATTACTTTACCTTATCAAACTGGAGTTGGCAAATTGCTTGGAACAGAGGCATAGTTGTTGTTATTAAAAACAAAAAAGAATTCACACTTTATTTCACCAGCATACATACTACTGTAGATTTTTCTTCAACCTGATCCCAAAGTATCCCCTAGTTATTGATGCAGATTTTGTCTACTATCTATTGGATGCTAAAGGAACTCAAAAGGGGAAATCCACTTCGCATGCTGTTCTATACACAAGGGATGGAGCACAGACTAACACAGTCAACAAAAAATTAGATACTTGGCTACCTGATTCATGTCAATTGTTTGCACTGCATTTCCACGTGTAAAGATAATTGCATGATTTTGATTTTCCGGTTTTCCTTCACCAAGTTTAGGATTTCCAGGCAGTTTAATTGAGTAGATTTCCTGCAATCATGTAGAGAAAAAAGCACGTAGAAGCATTACTATTTTGAATCTACAATGCAAAAAGTTAATCACTGAAAATCATATCTTATCAATATAAATTCAGTATATTATATTACTCTAGATAAGATTGCTGCAGAAAAAGAGGATAAGACCAATCAGAAAATAGCACCTCTCATCTTACTTTTGTTGTGTTATTACCAGAAATAATGAAGACAGGTAACAGCTGTAGCAAATTCTTACAATGCCCCTGGGCCTAACCGGTAAAGGAATACTTACTAAAGGCAGAATACCTAATCCCCCGCCCCCCAACAACAACAACAACCCAGTATAATCCCACTTAGTGGGGTCTGGCGAGGGTAGTGTGTACGCAGACCTTACCCCTACCCTGGGATAGAGAGGCCAAGAACTTCCCACCTTGTTCTTGGGGAGACTCGAACTCACAACCTCTGGGTTGGAAGTGGAGGTTGCTTACCATCAGAACAACCCCCCTTGTCTCCAACAAAAAAAAAAAAGAAAAAAAAACTTGGCAGGGATTATTAGTTGCACACTAAACTACGAGGAGTCCTACTTACACCCTGCACTTGTAAATTTGATAGCTTTTAGCCCCTAAACTTGGAACTGTAAGTTGCACATCTAAACTATGAGGAGTCCTAATTACCCGCCCTACCTTAGGAAGTGACATACATGCGCCTGCTACGTGAGACTTTTTTAAATAAAATATAATTTTTTACCTTTTTAAATCCATTAATTTTATTAAATCATTTTTTCCGGGTCAAATTAGTAGAAAGCTTGGCTGAACTCCATTATTTTGGCAGAACTTTTTTTATTTGGCTAAGAAAAATGGAGCTCTAGCCAAGTTATTTTTACTGATTTGGCCCAAAAAAATGCATTTGAAATAAATAGTCATTGCATCTAAAGAAAAAAGATACACACAATTGGTACGCCATTATTTTGGCTTAAAGCTAATTTTAGTTGGCTAAAATGATGGAGTTCTAGCCAAGTTTTTTACAAATTTGGCTGGAAAATGAAAACATACACAGTTCGAACAAATAGACAATTGCATCTACAGAAGAAACTACGAAAATACAAATTTCCAGTAAAATTGCATTGTATATGATTATGTGGCAATTAACTGTTGAAAGTATCCCAACAGGAAGTTGAGTTTTCGATTTTCTTCACTCCCGTCTGCCTAAAAAAGAGTGTATCCACTCTCTTTGCCACGCCAGCATCTAGGGGGTAAAGGCAATCAAATAACCAAGCCGAAGGGGGTAACTAAGACTACAAATAGTTTATCCGTGCAACTAATAATACGTGCCAAGTTTAAGAGGCTTTTAGGTATTCTGCCTTACTAAACATCGTAGACCACTTGGTCCAAAAAGATATGACATTATGACTTACTTTAATGTTTGAGCGCCAATGACCATGCCAGCAAATCCATTTTGCGTCGCTTCTACCACTAACGTGGACTTGTTTGGTTTAGGGTCCAAAATCACCGGTAAAGAAGCAATATCCTTGTGGTAGGTCCAGAAGCTGATGAAAGACTCTGGAGGTAAGCTTATGTGGTGTCTACAGGCAACTACCATTTAATAGCATGAACATCCAATCAGCTCCCACTTAGTTGCTCATCACTTCCAACTAGCTCCTACTTTGGTTATCATTTGGAACAACTTGAGTCCAAAAGGTATAAGGCAATACTTTTAACTTTTTTTCCATTAGTAAGACAATACTTTAAGAGCTTGACAGATACAAGCTGGGATTTACTCCATTTAGGTTCTTGCAAGTTGCAATAAGAAAAGATAGCACTAATTAACCCCAGGTCCCAACTTACAATACCATTTTCTTTCCTTTTCCCGATAGAAGTGGGAATTCTTTGGTTTGAGCTGCAACAACATAGAACCATTATCCGCGTTGTTTCCCCATGTTGATGTTCAACAGCCTTATCACAAACTAGGGTAATTGCAAACATAGCAAAAGCTGAACACGAAAAGAACTCACAAATCAACACCACCAAAAGCAGACCCAGCTTCGTTCAGATAATGCTTCACTCTATAAAGAGCTGATGTGAACATTTATTAATTTTCTGAAATTCGAATCACAGATAGTCGCATATTTGTGTACTATAATTACGCATATTACATGCTAAAACACAAACAACAACAACAACAAAACAACAGCAGCAGCAGCAGCAGCAACAACAACAACAACAAAAAAGCTACTACTACTACTACTATTACGTGCTAAAACATAAACAACAACAACAACAAAACAACAGCAACAACAACAATAACTACTACTACTACCACCACCCCCAAACAAGTGGGGGTCCGCTATATGAATTCTCATTGACCATGTTTCTTCATTTAAGCTCTACCCATAATGCTAAAACACATAGAACGAATTTAAATTAAAGAGTAAATAGAACAAGTGTAATGGAAATGACATGGACGCCTTAAGCAGATTTTAGAGCAGAAAAAGAATGACACCTTATCTTTGCCGTTGATGTCAGCCTTTACAAGCTTTGAGATGTATTCTTTATTCACCTTTCCATCTTTAAGAGTTTCAACCTCATCAATGAAAGCAACTCGGAGAGCCTCATTTCTACATGAAAGTAGAACCCAAGTCAGCGGAGAGGTTATGACGTCAATTCTAAGACCAGAATCTATCCTGTACATTCATTACAATCCAAATGAATAAATTAATTCACCTTTGCATTAGTAATGCAATATCTGCAGCCTCAGGTTTTTGCTCTTCTTTCTGTTTTCCATATATCTGGCATGTGACAACATATGTAAATTTCAGATCTGCCTGTGCTCTTGATTCAGGAGACAAGTGAAATCCTTGAGTATCCGTTGTTCCATTTGGTGGGATTCCTGCTTCAGAATCTAACAACGTACAGAAGATTTGAATTGGTGAAGAAAGAGAAAATCAACAAAATCATACATTGTTGTAGGTTCTCAGAAAGCAAACCTCCAGTTATCATCCGTTCCAAATATGATTGCAGCATTAGCGCTTTCCTGTAGTACATCATTCCACGAACTGCAAAACTCCAGAAGGGTTGTGTTAAAGGTAAGAAATTCATCAGAAAAACAAGCAGGTAAGCAACTTTCTCCAGGAGATATCACACATGATGACTAGATATTTTTCGTTCAAAGAAACAAAGATAAAACACATGATCTATTCGAAACCTAAAACAGGAGAAGAATCAATTAATGTAAGTAACCCTAAACAAAATTTCACATGTACATGATGCAGTCCAGTGTAGCAGTAAACATCCAAGGAGACAGCATATACTGCACATTCAAAAGAAAACAGAGAATTATGAAGTACCAGTTCTGGCCAATGTTTGCCCACGGTATGATGCCCAAAACCTAAGTTCAAGAATGTCATTTGGGTTATCATTAAGTTCTGTCTCTGAGGCATTCTCATCACGGCCGATTCGAGCAAGAAAGTTTTTCCATTCATCTGCAACAAATAATTTCTTTTTCCTCTTAATGAAACGACAACAAAAAGGAGACTTACCTTCAAGTGCAATTTCTCATGAAAATGAGATGACTAATCAAACAAATACAAGCTATAAAGAAAAATTTCCTCTGTTTTGGACACTTTTTTTATAATGTTCCTCTGTTTTGACACTTCAATGCATTCTGAAGACAACATTCTGAATACATGTATCCTAATCAGTTATCGAGTTGTAGATATTAATTGAAGATGTTTGCTTACAACTGTAAGACCTCAAAGATTTCCCAGCTATAACAGTTGGGAAATAAAAAATGGAAGATTTAAAAATAACAAAAAGAGTGATTAACTCTTGTTTAGAAAACAAAAGTACAGAAAAAATAAATAGAGATAATACATTGCTGAACAAGTTTTAATTAAGACACTAACAACAAAAGCAACAAAAACAGGATAACTATTAACCAACCTTGGGCACTAATAAGGCATCAGATTTCCACTTTCATCTTTTTATGCAAAACAACAGTAAAAAATAGCTTTCTTCTCTTTTCTTTCTAGTGTCTAAAGAAACCTTCTTTGGAATATCAAAACTTAGAATTTTTAATACTAAAATTATCATAAGTGTCTATATTTCACACTCAGAAATATGTTTATCTTTATTTGAATGTCCACAAAGCCAGTCTATTTATGGTACTTATGACTCTTATGTTCAGATAATTATTTATGCGATTTATGCTGGAGTAACTAATGCTGTTTGTGTTTCTGTTTTTGTTTTCCTTCTCTTCCCTGCGCCGAGGGTCGATTGGAAACAGCCTCTCTGCCGTTTCGGGTAGGGGTAAGGCCTGTCTACATATTACCCTCCCCAGACCCCACTTTGTGGGAATATACCGGGTTGTTGTTGTTGTTGTTGTTGTTGAATGTCCACAAAGTTATTAAGAAAACTCTTTTCTATCTTTTTATCATAAGGATAATATTTTTATTTATTTGAAAAACACATGTATACAAGCAGTATATCAAAAAGTAAAAGGCTTACAACATAATAATATTTTTAGTCCTCCATCTCGTTTTTAAAACTAAATATTATGTGATCATCACACTCCATAAAACCTGTTCTAAGTACCAAATTGTCATATCTATTACCCTTGGTTATGTCAACACTCTTAAGGTCTTTCACCCCAAGTCTTCCCCGTTTATTTCGACTCATCACGGGCTTCCAACGGTCCAACTGTGAAGCTCCATATAGTCCAACAAGCTAAATCCCAGAAGCATGTAACAAAAAAATGCAATATGTGGAACACTTGATAGTATGCTCTTGATAAGCATATCCTTTCCTCCTTTTGACAAATAACTTTTTCCGCCATCCTACTAAGTTTTTCTCAACACTTCCGATTACCTGTTCCAGACAGCTTGGCCCAAATTCAAAGCACCCTAAAGACGGGCTGAGATAAGCGGTTGAAAATGCTTCAATGCTGTCCACCATATCCACTGGCATTATCTCACAACTTAATGAGATTTATTTCTAGTTCTGACATTGTTTTAAAACACATAAGGATCTATCTGATGAATATTAACTAGGAAATATCTGCATCACAAGACATAGGCATGTCGTCCAACAAAAGTATATCGGTCACCTTGCCTCAAACTCATCGAGCTACCAAAGAATACATATGGCTCCCATTCACTAGAGCCAAGTATCTTACATTTGAATAACAGAAATTGACTCACTTCCTTCACCTATTGTAGAAACTTTATCTTTGTCATTAAAAAACCAAGAACTCCCAATTCAATTGTCATAACACGTCTCAAGGACCACTTGCAAATAACCCCGAGCTCTCCTTTTTTCCTCCTTGAATCTACCACATCGTTTGCCACCAAAGCAGCATCTAGGATTTGTTTCTCCAGGGAACACGCTTTTTGAAGTAGATAATGTATCGTCCAGTACCTTCTTTAGTCTACTAGAAAGCACCAAAAAGATGAACGAGACAGAAATCAATGATGATACATGATGAGCACCAATTGGTGTTTTAGCCTATATTGGGATGTGTCTTTCATAACCTTTTCACTGAACCCCCTCAAAAGTGCAAATGGAAAAAAGTAAGGAAAAAGAGTGGTAACATGTTGAGTAAAGAGAAAGTGCAAACACTCACTCCCATCAATATTAATAAGAATTCATCTTCTTCCCAAACTTCCGCTCACTCATTCAAAACCTAGACTCAGAGCAACTACGGAAGTCCCTAAATTAAATCAACAAATTAAAAATGCAGATAAAGAATCTGTGCTACCTACCTCCCATGTTGACATGCTCTAACATAAGCTCTATTTTAATCGAAATACATGTACTTCTGTTTTATTTATCCGTATGAGTATTTGCATGGTTGTGGCATGGAAATAACCTAATTGTACTCAGATTCTTCTACTTCTTGCAAATTTTGACCTGGTTTACCATATGCCCGGTTGGAGCACGCGCCCCACGAAATATGCGCTGCCCACTTCCCAAGGCAATTTTCGACCGCCTAGTCCTAGTATGTGTTCCCTGCTAACACCTTTGAAAAACACTGACCGGACACCGAATGATGGCGTCAGACCTTTGCATTGGTTTTCTAACCATCACGTGATCTAGGTACAGAGTTTAAGAATAAGAAAGACTTTAGAAACATGCAGTCTAAGACATGTCATAGACATTTCTGTAGCTATAAAACTATGTCTTTAAGGGTAAAACTAGAAGTTAAAGTGAATTTGTTTTAAAATATAGAAAGGTGTCATCTTTTTTAGATAGACTAAGAAGTAAAGTGTGTGACATAAAATGGGACAGATAAAATAACAACAGTTTAAAAGCTCAGATGTTCAGTTAACTGAGTACATTTTTTGTTCTGAGCAGCATTTTCGAGATTCCGCGCAACATAGATGCAAAATATCAGCTATTTCTATTTACCGCTTTGCACAAAGAAACAAAGATTACCTGGATATATTTTCTGAAGGTAAAATAGAATAGAAATTCCATCTTCATTTTTCTTTAGGAGTTCTGACATGCTGTAAAGAACAGTTTCCGAATAATATGGCGTGAACACACTGCAAGAGAAGAAAATTATTACAGAATAGGTCACTGAAGATGGTAAAATGAACAGTAGCAATGTGATAGAACATACCCGAAGGATAACATCTCACGGACAGGTTTTGTTACCGGCATATCCATGAAAAGAGAATTGGTGAAAAACTCTAACCGGCGTCTAGCCTCAAGATTCTTAGGTACGGTGGCAGCAGATTCTTTAATAGTTAGAAGCGAATGGAGTCTTTTAATCAGTTCCTTCTGCAAATATTTCATGCATTTTATGTACCAAATTCAGAAAACGAGGAGCAAACAGGTGCCGAAAAAAATTAAGAACAAAATGTGAAAGGAAACCAGATACAAGCGTACCAACTCAGGATCTCTCGGCCACTTCAATTTTGAGAACAACCGGCCTTCATTCCTTGCCTTTGATAAAATGTTCCATGTCTCAATGTGTTCTCTAAAACGATATGATAGTATTATGCTCCGCATTCAAAGAGTATAATAATCCCAAAAATGATAAGTCATCCGAAGTACCTCATATTAAAGCGAAGAACATCAAGTCGCAGAACATCATACAGATCTTGAATAGCTTTAACAGCCCCACTTTCAAGCTCCGGTGTATGCTCCTTTTTCTACGTGAAAGTATTCAAGAGATCATAAGCAGAAAGGCAGAAAAAGATAAATACCCATTCAGAAAACTGACAACGAAAGAGAAATCCTCTCAACAATCTCAATTGAAATAAGAAAGACAATGAGGAAACATAATGTGTGTTGACCAATGCAGCTTCCCGTCATGGAATTGGAGGGGAAAAAATATGCATCACCTATATCTGAAAGGTTCCCATGCCTGTGCTGGACACCAAGTATGACTAGACATACTGTGAAAATGGGAGTGTTGAAACTCAAAAAACTTATCTTACTACAGTAAAGAAAGAGGAGGTTGTGTAAGGAAGGGGGGTCAGGTGTGGAAAGGTAGAACTTGATGAGAGCAGCAGAGATTCGGAAGGCCACAGAGCATGTGCAAGGGAAGATTCGTAGATTTGCTAAATCGGTGGAGAAAGGTTATGATAGCTTGAGGGGCATCAGATGGACTATGCCAAGAAGAATATCGGAGGTACTAGCATGCTGGAACAACAAGGGTATCTCTTCTGGAGAGAAAGAGAGATGGAGGATGATCCCTGCTTGCATTTGGTGGACAATTTGGGAAGAAAGAAATCACAGTTTGTTTTGGTTCTTGTAAATATGGGGGACTACACACCCTTTGTGTAGTGTGTTTCTAATATACAAATATGTTACCTTCTCAACAAAAAAAAAAAGATAGTTGCGCCGCTTCTTAGGTAGCACCAAAATGAATTGCTGATTTTCAAACTTATTCCTAGGGTAAGTACAATATTATCTTATCGTCAGTGTTAATGATGGTAAAGACACCAGAAAATAGGAAATGCTCGAACGGACGCAGAGAACCTATGTGTCTTCAGTATAATCGTTATGAAGCCTGAAAGAATATGTACCAGTATTCCCACCAGTGCAGTAACTTTCTGAATCACCAGTGGCAGCTTATTCAGTTCAACATCCACATTAATACTCCTTTTAGCTATGCTCCCACGAATGTCCTCATATACTCTTTCAACCCTAACATAGTACAGAAAGAAAGCAAAGAACATAACTGACTATGCATAGTTCTAATAACAGATATTTGATGTGAGTTCATTTAAAACAGACGGACACACAGAAGGCTATGACATCTTACCACGTCTTTCCTTCATCATTTCCTTCATCATCTAATATGGATGTAAGAACAAACTTGATGGCGTAATAGCACTCTTCAACCGCGTATTGCATGTAATCATCCCTTGAAATCCTATCCCATAACTCATCTTGGGAGTCTTTACTCTCCACAGCAATATCTTTTGCGAGAAACATCTGCACAGTCAGCAAAAATGTAAAGATATGTGGCTTTTCAACATGACAATACATAGAGGGCACAAATTACATTTTGTGTAAAAAGAGAAAACAAAAAGAGCTGTCAGCACTGTAACTGCTCCACCTTGCTAGCTAATAGGAAAAGCGGCCATTGAACCAAGGGCAGACTCCCAGAATTCTTAGGCATCAAAAGCAGTTCCATCTCCCTGTAGGTTGAAAATCAATCCATCAAAAATATGAGAGGTCGAAGCATATCAATTTCGCTAGTATTCCCTCCGGTCCACAATAAGTTTCCAATTTACTTTTAGCACGCCCATTAAGATAATACTAAATCCTATACAAAATTACCTAGTATGACTAAACTACCCTTATTTAGTAAGTTAATGTGATGAGAGAGAAAAATTTTAGGGATATGCACATAAGGGTAAAAGAGTAAAAACAAATTGAATTTTTTCTTGATTACCTAACTAGACACTTATTTTGGACCAAAATCAAAAAGTAAATTGGACACTTATTGTGGATAGGAGGGAGTACCAAATAGAAAATTTGGTTAGTGAAATAGCAAAAAACAAACACTCACGTATTAGTAATATAATCTTCTTCCCTCAGATTCTTGATGATTTCATTCCAGAAAGGTGCAAATCGAGCAGCATCAGCTTTGTTTCTTTCCAAAACCTGCTTTTTACAACAATATAATATTAAAAAACAAAATATAAGATTTTGAATAAATTAGCACGACAAATATGTTACAGTCAAAAAACCAGGAAACATTTTCTGTTATAACCGAGAAATCCCCTATGAGTTAGTTGGCCCAACTCCTATGATGCTCACAGGCTCAACACTCGGGAGTATGGGAGTGCCACCCCTCTACCACGCTCCCACTTACATACCAAGCTTTGTCGTGACAAAGTTCAAACTCGTAATGTACGCCTAACCACACTTCACATGCTACGTCCCTACCATTTAACCACAGCCCTGGAGGCAAGCTCCACATAAGTTGAGATAAAATGCGAAACCATAATATCAGTGCTTCATCTTTAGTTAAACCATAAAATATAAGACAGAAGAATCCAGAAATAGAAACTTTTTTAATGTGCTTTGAGCTAACACATTATTGGTGACAATAACAAATATATCAGAAAACTGTGTTTTAGAAGTAACGTGATGCACCTAAAGCAAACAAGGAGCTTCAGAATGTGATATAAAGACAAATGTTATTGCAGTAAGAAATTGTTTAGAAGACGCAGCAGCCGGGGTAAAAATCAAATTAAAATGTCCAATATTTGGTGAGATCTCCACATGGCAGGAAAATCGGTAGTTTATGGACATCCCAATAACCATTCATGATTCACCAAAACCTCTTGGAGAAATTGAGTGGCATATACCTTATAAAAATATACAGTAGAAGTACACTAAAATGGTTAGCGAAGTGAACAGGATACTAATTGCAACTATTTCAAATGCAGCACTTGTGCTGTCATTCACCTTTAAGACAGTAATTAGGCCAAGTGTCAACATCAGACATCAGTAGACAGATTAATTAGAAACAGAAAATGAATAAACTCACCAGACCAGAAGACAGAAGCAACGCCCTACAAAACAGGAGGGCATTTGGACACAGTGAGAAAAAGGTATACGAATCAAATTGACTTCGTCATTCATAAATGTTTAATTGGGTAAAATAAATGGAGACACCTATTTCGAAGAGGCACATGAAGACTGTCCATAAAAGCCTCGGGAAATTCCTCGAAACGTTTATGCATAGCATCCAGCGATTGTATCTGATATCATTGTTAAGAATATTGTTAGAAAGGGGCTGACATCTGGAATACATCCACAAATTGTCAGAGAATAAACCAAGGATTTGAATGGTAACATCCATTATCAAGAAGAACTATAGACACAATATATAAGTAAAATAAAAAACCAGCTTGCCTCCCCAAGACGATCTCGTGCTCCCAGAAGAAAGCCCCATATAGCCGATAAAACAGTGTAAAATAGATGAGTATCGAACAGGTAAACCTGCATTAGTAATAACAACAATAAGATGTTGACAAAAAACACTTCACAAGCACCTTTTGTACCAATACACTATCTGGTTGATTGCTAATTGGCAATTAGAGGAGTGACCAAATCGTAAGTGCAAAAAAGTCATAGGACCAACATACAAGCTGTTTATGTCACAAAGCCTCAATAATCCCTCAAACATTGTTAAAGCAAGAAACCTCCGTGAATTACTAAGCGAAAAGTGACTTAAGGGGTACAACATAGAGTGCACCAGCCCACGCACTCATCTTTGTTTGACATAATTCGACTGGAGGAGGAAAATTCCATTTTGGAAGTACAGGTCCCTTACTTAGTTGCATGTGCATCCGCTCACAAGAATTTAGAAGTATAACCCCACAGGATGATGGATAAGCTGATGTTAGGAAGCCCCGCCATTAGAATGAAATATCCAAAAGCAGAGAATTCATCCGAGGAAACAAATTCTAATCAATAACCAATGAAAGTATAGTGCGTCAAATTGGCGCTCAAGCCCAACACCACACTCAAATTCACCCAGCATTTGCAGGATGCAATTCTAACCTCACAAAAAGTCCACTAGACACAACACAATTGGAAAAGTACCTATCACATACCATTAGTGAAAAAGCACCTGAGGATTGACACTCGAGCCTAAAAAGTAGCACCTCATGCCCAAACAAGGGCATGGCATTCACCAAGGTGGACAAATATACAAATAAGTCAATCAGGCTCCCAGCAAATGCCGACGTGTATACTAGATGCATCTTAACTGAAAGTTAAAAACATGTCCAACTACAAACGTACATGCTCAAACGTATCATCTGAGATAAACAAGCATATGCCCAACGTCTTTCAATCAAGTTCAATGAAAACAACACAGTAAGCAATATCCAAAGAAGCAAAGCATAGGTGATTAAGGGTGTGTTTGGTATGAAGGAAAATGTTTTCCATGGAAAATGTTTTCATGGAAAATGAGTGGTTTTATCACTTATTTTCTCTTGTTTGGTTGGTAAGTGGAAAATATTTTCCGAAAAATATTTTCTATTGTTTGGTTAGAGAGTAGAAAATA
>MU696189.1:98632-130649 GCA_026770625.1 Nicotiana glauca | reverse complement strand
AAAATATTTTTGAGGGTGGTTGGGTGGTGCAGAAAAATAAAAAAACAGAAATTTGAAATTGCAAAAAAAAAAATAAAATTAAGGTAAAAAAATATTTTTTTTTGGGGGGGGGGGGGGGGATGGAGGGGTCGTAGAGTGGATGGTAATGGAAAAACTGAAATTTAAAAAAAAGAAAACTTTTTTTGGAGAGGGGGTGGGGTGAATTGGTGAGGATGAGGAAGGTTGAAAAAGAGCTTTGGAAAATGCTTTCCCTTCTTTTGATAAGGAAAACATTTTCCTCCAATTGGAGGAAAATGAATTGATAAGGAAAATGTTTTTCAAAACATTTAAGCCAACCAAACATGGAAAAATTGGAAAACAATTTCCTTCGTACCAAACACACCCTAAGGTAACTGCATTTAAGATCATAAGGATTCCACAGCTTGGTGCAGACATCCATAATCTACTACTTAAGAAAAATAATCAGTGGTCAGAATTAATCAACCAACAATGGAAAATATCTGATCTGCATTTACACATCAGAAGAGATTAAAACTTACGATAAAAACCGGTGCCCATAAGCTTGCAACCGTCAGTGCATTATGGTTATCTGCCAAAAGAGTAAGTAATACTTAATGGAAGTTGAGACCCTGATTAAACTCTCAATAAACCTTGACCATACCACAGAGACTGCAGAGGTTATTAGTATACATATAAATACTGAAATCGACAAAGAATACCAGAAAGAATTTCAATTCAACCACAAAGGCATGTAACAACAACAGGGTTGCCTACTTTTAGAAACAAAATCATGCCAAGAGTACTGCTGAATATCCATATCCAGTATAGATCTCGTCGGCTCAACCAACGGCCTAATCTGCAACATGAAATCAAAGCAAAATCAATACCTCGCCAGTAAAGGCTATAGACCGATGTCAAAAGAAAAACCAACACATACCAGAAGAAAATAGGCAAAAGCAAATTTCCCCCCCAAGACGACAAGCCAAAAAACCATATACCTACATTCAATGAAATTTGTCAGATGAGATTCCAGCACAGGCCGATAAACTGGATAAATCAGCTAAAATAGCTATCATCCACCAAACAACGTAGAGAACCCAGAAAAAAGAGTTCCACAGTAATTCACTAAACCATAACACCTGACTAATAACCAAGATTCACAAAAAAAAAGTAGAAAAAAAAACAAGATTCACATCACAAAGGAGTCTACTGCATAAAAGAGAGGGCTGCCTGTTCATAACAAAAGCATAAATTGGAAAGGCATGTAATTAATAATTATACGAGCAAATTTTCTTTGAAACCCGATTACAAAAATAAAACTCACTCCTAGGAGATAGTAGTGGAACAGTGAAGAGACTGGAAGGTCATGCACTATTCTCATGCCAATTCACAAGAACAAAAAGAACTAAGGTAATGTCAAATACATACAAAATTAGCTCATGTAACCAAGAAACAAGGGATCATAGTCAAATTCATGAACTTCAAGGGCCAATTTAGCCAAAAGCGATCATTGAGTTAATAATATAATTCACAACTCTACAGGAAAGTAGACTTCCAGAAGTGCTGGTACCATTCAGATGGCCACCCCAACTCACAAAGATAGAGTTTGTCTTGATTAAGGTAAAATTAAATTCGGCAAATAAAATTGAAGTTCCATTTGGCAAAGCTCTTGCTCTCTACTTTTGGCACTAGATAGTTATTCATAAGGCAGTAAAGATAAATGGATTACTTGATGAAGTCGAAAGTTCCCTCATACATGCCCCGGCCAACGTAATAGTGTTCCTTAGGACAAAAAAGGATAGCAAAATTATTATTAGAACATCTCAAACAAAGGGCAGTAAGGAATGATCATCCTTCAAAAAAAATCTGATAAAAATGTGAAACCTGGTGCATCCACTTGATGAAACGAACCACGGGCCAACTATCACATCGATTTGTTAAACGATGACAAGCTGGAAACCGCAACAGAAAGCTGACAAAAAACTGAACTCCAGCATAGATTGCAAGGACAACAACATAAATTCTGAAGACAGTTGAGTTGGAATTTTGGTTGCTATTGTCTTCAAGAGCTTTCCTGTCATAAAATTCATGACCAAACGTTATTGCGCAATACAAAACGGGTGGGTTGCCACAAGAAGAAGAATAAAAAGAAACGATAAGGAAGAATCAAAGTAAGAAGCTCTGTGAAGCGATAAAGAACAATAAGCTACATACACGTAAAGGAAACATATGAATACAGAAGCTATGCTGAACCAAATAAAACGAAGGAAAATCCGACTGACAGCTACGCGTCTTGATGTAGAGTATGCACCATACATCATGATAACATCCAAGACACCTGCAGATAGATAAATACTTCAGCTACAGTTAGAGTTCAATATAGGTAAATATGGACCGCTTTTGGAGAAAAGAGATGCCAGAGAAACATACTCTCGATAAGCTTCATCACGACATACGTAGGTCCTAGACTCAAAACTTCCCTTAGTGTTTTAAAGTTGAATCGCTCATTATTAAAGGCAAAGATAGTCATTCCCTGAGGATATTGGAAAGGAGCGACAAATAAATGAGTAGGGTGAAAATAGGCACTGAAGATAATTTATTGAAAGCAAAGAAATGCCAAGAAACAAAAATTATATATCAAGCAACCAAGCTCAAGTACAGCAAATTAAATTCCTTGCTCCCATAGACACAGCAAAGGAGTACATATCTGCTCACAACAAAAAGGGCAGCCCGGTGCACTAAGCTCCCGCTATGCGTGGGGTCCGGAGAAGAGCCCGACCATAAGGGTCTACTGTATGCAGCCTTACCCTACATTTTTGCAATAGGTTGTTTCCACGGCTCGAACCCATGACCTCCTAGTCACATGGCAGCAACTTTACCAGTTACGCCAAGGCTCCCCTTCTAGCTGCTCACAACATGACAAAAAAATAAAAAACAGACGAAGGAATTGATAGAATGCATTTTTTCCATTTGAAAAGAGTAAGTGCGTTGATAGAATGCACTCTTAATCCTCAAACAAAACCTCAAAAAGGGATGAGACAAAGTAACCTGAAAGATAACAAGAAACGGCAGATTAAAGAAAAGATGAAATATCATGGCTACCAGTGACGAGTAGCAGACCTGGAAAAACATGAAAAGAAACATCCAAAGACGATGAAAACTGTGATAAAGATGGAGAAATGTCCGGTGCTCAACAAACGAAGTTTTTCCCCTGCGCTTGCCACCTCCAGATTTAAGAATATTCTGTAGCAGATAGGAAACGGAAGTTACAAGCTAAAAAATTGAAACCTAAAAAATTATAAAGCAGAACTTAGCAAGAAACAAGAGGACAATGTTCCAAACTAGAGATTGGAAATACACATGAAAATCAGTAACAAATGCTTTATGTCGCCTGTAAGTGTATATAAGAAATTCATGGTAACCAGATTGATACTAAATTACCCACAGCCACCTAGATCTAAGACCGACTAATGCTGAGCACCGGTAACTGTAAAAAGATAATGAAAAATGATGCAAATTTTCACTCAATTGAAGATTGCAGTCAAAGATACTACACATGGAAGCAGAAATGCTGCCTTACGGAAAGAGTCAAGAGAGCTACCGAAACAGAATCAAATGTATGCAATTTCTCTTTTCAAAAAAGGGTTATATCCTGATTTATTAAAAAGGGTCAATGTGTTTCAAGAATGCTTTAAGTGAAGGTTGCATGAGCTCTGATAATGGGTAATTTAATTCACCACATTGTAGGGCTTTCAATTGAAACTACCATCCTTAATACAATTATTATTCCATGGAGCAATGCCACTTTCTTCCTTCCAAGAAACATGAACTATATTACTTTGCAGCAGAAGGGATACAACACTTTTAAATTGTGAACACGAAGCTCTTCATTTTCATGTTATAACCTGCAAAATGATACAAATATACCTCTAGCGAGATTTAATAAAAATGGGATATCACAATGTAACATGCATAATGATACCAAGAGAAAATCTCAAACCTTTGAGGGTGTTGGATGCAGGAAGAAGGAAGAATTCTTCCGCCATGGCCAGCCAAGCTTGAAGCAATGCCGGGACCTGCAGAGCAGTGGAAGGGTCAGTGAGAAGATTGCAGAAGTGGGAGTCCTACAACCTTGTGAGTAAAGCTTACCAGAAATACTCATTAAAATCATCATAGTTTCTCCAAGCAGAATGAGGTGCGCGTCCGTTCTCATTGTTTCCAGCCTCCTGTAAGCTAACAAATCAATAAGCATCCCAAAATACACGAAAATTTTGTTTTAATCATTATTTCTGCCCTTCTCCACCCTCCAATGCCCACAATTTCGAAAGACTAAGAGTGTGAATTTTGAAAGTTAATATTAGCTGGTTCTAGTTGTTAATGTCCAGGAGGGAGAAATTTTTAAGTCTCCTAAGAATTCCACAGTACTTTGAAGCTCGTAAATATGACATGTCTGCACTATAGATCTGTTATTCTGGAAGATGCTTATTGCTTAGATTCTTCAACATACAGATGGAAAGAGTAAGAAGCAACTGAAATTGGTGTAAGATCAAATCCAAAGATTTATAGATGTGTTCCAACAGCATCTTCTAAGAAAAAGAAAAAAAAGAAACCAATGGAGGTGGAAAGGACTGCCAGAGCTTGTTATAGTAAGGGAGGTGGCAGTTTTAACCAATACACAAAGATGGTTAAAAATAAGTAGGGATGACAAAACTGCATAGCCAGTCAAGAATATCAGGAAAAGATGATGGAGATAAGTGATAAGTGGGATCTGTCACAAAACACAGTACCATAAGTCAACCATTAGCATGTCAACAGAGATTTCACAACAGCAATAAATGTCCAAAAGAGTCTGTGATGCCTTTGGATGTACAGTTGTACACTGATGATAATGTCACTACATACTGTAATAATAATCAAAATCAAAAACAGGTTCGACAAGTAAGAGTAAGCGTATGTATGTACACACATATTTAGTCAAATATTACATGTATGAGTATCTCTGTCAATGATCTTTAGAAACAGAAAGTAGGCTACAACAGGGGAAAAAACAAAAAACATACCGCCGCAATGACATCATAAACAGGACATATTACTTGATCAAGAAATGACACGCCATTATCAGACATGCAACTCTTAGCAGGCTGTGCAACCTGCTGTCGTAGTATCTCCTCCAGTTCCCTTCCCATCTGTCATGAAATTAATTGTTCCAAGCAAAGCAAAAGTAAGATCAAAACACTTGGGATGAAAAAAATCATAATTATGGCTTCTCTCTTCCGGCTTTTGCCATTTCATTTTAAGAAATTTATAGTGCACCCTCTTATCCGACAATCCCACATACCCTCCCACCAAAGGGAAAACCCTGGAGACAAAGGGCAAATTACACTTAAAGAGCAAACTTAGAACATACTGACCTAGAGAGTACTTTAATTATCACAAGAAGAAGACAAAAGAGAATGGAGATCATCAAATTGAGAGGATTTCTAAAATGGTCAAGAGACAAAAGGTACACCAAATTGACATACATGATGGAATATGTAGCACAAGCATTCTGGAACGAATCGAATGTTAGCAGCTTCACCCCAAATTAAGAAATACAAAGAAATGAATATCAACTTCTTCTCCTTGCTAACTACATCCAAACTGCAAAAGCAGAAGCAAAGTATCAGAAACTCAGAGCACAAAATACCAGTTACAGTGTCGATGGTAATTTTTCACTATACTAAGTGCCCGTTTGGACATAAAATTTTATGGAAGATTTTTCCACAAAAATTTCACTTTTTTCGAAATCAGCGTTTATTAATAAAATTTCCAATTTTCACTTGAAGATGCATTTTGGAAATTTTCGAAAATTTGAAAAACTGCAAAAAGTTGTTTTTCAAAATTTCACTCAAATCACTCACAAAACTTCAAAAACAACCCAAATTGAAATTTATGTCCAAACACAGCTCTAAATTTCAAATACCATTTTCATTTAGACAAGAGGGGTTGCTCTGATGGTAAGCAACCCCACTTCCAACCAAGAAGTTGTGAGTTCGAGTCTTCCCAAGAGCAAGGTGGGAAGTTCTTGGAGGGAAGGATGCCGGGGGTCTATTTGGAAACAGCCTCTCTACCCTAGGGTAGGGGTAAGTTCTGCGCACACACTACCCTCCCCAGACCCAACTAAGTGGGATTATACTGGGTTGTTGTTGTTGTTGTTGTACTTGAAAAATAATTTCACCATTTTTTCGAATTTTACAATTTTTATGTCCAAGCGCCTACTAAGATGAAAATATTTTTCCAAGTAGAAAACTACAGTTCTATTAAGACAAGATAATTTTACATTGCACGCTGAACATGAAACCTTACTTGCTCCACACAGGTGGGATGTCCAAATAGTTGCACCACTTGATATAATTATCAAGGGACTTCAAGAAGACCTTCTGTACAGCAGCCTCATCCAATATCTGGAAGTTAGAGATACACAGATCTGGACTTAGAAATAAATTAATGAAGGTATCGATAATGTGTGACCTCTCACGTCATCTAAATAAATAAAACAGCTGAAATATTATCTCATAAAGAAGAAGAAGAATTCTTATTTCTCCAGTTCTTCCCAACCTTTGCTAAAAGACAAAGAAACAATAGGCAAGAGTTCTACACATGGCATTCAAAAGTTCAAGATAATATAAGATCATCAATTGCCAATATTATCTTGGATATTGAAATTTATCCCAGATATCGTGGTTTATTAGAGTGCCACCATTTAGTTATCAGCAGCCATACCAAGACAGTGAAACTACAATGTATCACAGTATCTATTGTTCTAGTTCTGTAAATAAGATAAAAGCACATGAGCAGAAAAGCAGTCCTAAACTGAATGAAAACAAACTAATCCAACAAAATTGACAAATCTCATCAGGATCATCAAGGGAATAACTTTCAAGAGACACAGATGAGAACCTTGTTACTTTTAAGTTGCCTTTAAGAATAAGGTATGATTTGCAAAAAGTAGACGACAAAATGTTCTCGAGCCACACTACAGCCAAACACCACCAAATCACAACCTACACAGCGCCTTTATGTAAATTTACCATTTTAATTACAGCCAAAACTACGATTTCTCACAGCTAAAACCTAGTGACCAACTACAACAACAAAGATTTCTGATTTCTCAAATAAGATAAAAAGAAGCATAACCAACATAGGATATGATATTAGCTCCGATTTTTACAAGTGCATTACATCTTTCCATTTAGACAAATGACTTTCTTCAATACAGCCATAGAGAGAAAATAAAACTTCTTACTGATATAAGGTTTAACAACATGAGAAAGCAAAATCATGAGATGCATCCATATCCAAATATAACTTCTATTAAAGGTATAACATGATATAAAACCTACCGGTTCAGGTTCTACAGGAATACTAAGCCGGGTCTGCTCATTTGCAAGGAGGAGAACAATATGTTCGCGCTGATTGGAAACATTGTCTTGCTGCCAAATTAACAGAAATGTGATCACCAAAGCCATAATAGAACTGATAAAAATGAAACAAGCAACGGAAGGAAATTACAGGAAATAAGAAAAAGATGGGACAAAAGAAAAACAAAGATTAACATGTCTGTATTGCGAAATTGAAAGAAAGCAAAGAGAAATAAGAAGCAAGCAAGCATGCACCACAAAATCAAGCACACATATCATGAGCTGAAAGATACTATAGTTGCGTAAACAATAACTATTTTTCTCCAATATAACGGTTACTTCTCAAACAAAATAGTGGAGAGAAACTAAGACCACTACTGAAATGTGAGGCAAGGATTAAGAAAACAAAAACTTGCTAAAATTATAGTTTCTTTTTTTTCTCTTCAAAAAGCACTAAAATGATATAGTTTTTTTTGATAAAGTAAGTTGCTTCATTGAAAGGCATCAAGCTGATGCAATGACTACAAAAATAAATATGCTAGCTCCATTACAAGATGTTATGATGGGATCTTGGAGCTAGCCAAAACAAGAAAATATACCTCAAAGAGGCTAGTCAAAAGTAAGGGAGCTCAAAAAATCTAAAAACTAAAAAGACAGTAGAACTATTTACATAGGACTGTTTGGCTCAACAAAAAAGACTAAGTAGACATTTGGCCTTCAGCAAGTGAATTGGAGTTGAGACTCCATCAAAACATCTGAGGTTTCTTTCAGTCCATAGGCACCAAAAAATGCAAGTTGGTATCATCCTCCAAGTGTCCCTGATGGCCCTATCAACTCTCCAAAGGCTCCAGCTCTCAACCGCATCTCTAATATTATGTGGCATCACCCATTTGAGATTAAAAAGAGCTAGAAACATATGCCACATATCTGCAGCTACAGCACAGTGTAATAGTAGATGATTGACTGATTCTAAGCTTCCTTGACATAGGTAGCATCTGTTAACAAGCTGGAAGCTTCTCCTACAGAGATTGTCCCGAGTCAGACAAGCATTCTTTAGTGCCAACCAGCTGAAGCACATCACTTTTGGAGGGAGCTTTGTTCGCCAAATTAGTTTCCAAGGCCAGGAATCTAAAATTCCGTTATGAGCAACTAACACTTTATACCCCAGCACTTTATACCCCAGCTTTACTGTATATTCCTTCGCATTGGGACCCAGCAGCATGTGAGTTCATGCTAAAACCTTCCAGTTTACTCATTAAGTCAAAAAGACTCTCTAGTTCCCAATCATGCATATAGTTAGTTCAGCATTCAATCCAAATGACAATCCCCCAAGAACAAAATACTTTGTACACCTATATCTAATTCCTCGGTAGTATAATCCCATAAATGATCAGATTCACTATTAGTTTTTTTCTTTTTTTGACAAGGTAAATTCAGATTAGTCTTTTACAGGAAGAAATTTTGATTCTTGTGGATAAGCCCTATACAAATCTAGAAAATCTTGTAAAAACACTATCCTGAAGCACCAAAAGATCTATAGCGATATAGGAGCTCCTATCTGTACAAAGGCAATGTTTCCAAAAAGCGAAAAGCACAAAAAGGGTCAATGCGTTTTAAGAAAATTTCCTTAAGAAATGAAGGTTCTATAAGCTATGGTAATGGGTGATTCAGTATGATGAGATGCTAGATATATTCCTTTAAATCAATAACACCTTCCTCCTTTGGAGAAACATCTCTTGTACCATCCTGTGATCTCTTGCCTGCCATCCTACCATCTCTTGTATCATCCTGCTAATCTTTTATTAACTCTCTCTACGAAATGGATAATTTTACAGTATTGCTAGCCCTATAGGCCTATGAATTTTGTAAGTTACAAGAATCGCTATTCAATAACAATTGTCACTACATACGTTTTTTATCTCAGACTAAACAACAACAACAACAACAACTACCCAGTATAATCCCACCAGGTGGGGCCTGGGGAGGGTAATACGTACGCAGGCCTTATCCCTATCCGAAAGGGCAAAGAGGCTGTTTACAAGAATCGCTATTCAATAACAATTGTCACTACATACGTTTCTTATCTCAGACTAGAATTAATGAATTACCCTTTGAATTTGACTTTGACCATTCCCATCCCCATGGAAGCAACTTCAATCTAGATATTGACAGATCTAATTGCTCATTTTCTACGACAGTAATTTTTCAAATTATGAAGAACTTTTTACGGATGAAGAAAGATATGACCAAAAAAAGGAGTAAATGCCATCATGATTCGAAACTCGGCGAATAATGAGTTTGCTTCTCTATCCTTCTACATTTAAATACCAGGTAGAGTCCGAACTCGTAACGTGCGCCTAACCCGCATCTCACAAGCTATGCTCTTACCACTAGAGCAATGCCTTAATAGCTGGCAATACCAATTAGTTGGGGTTATGTTTCAGCCATGTTCGTATGTTTGCTTTGGCTCCTATGTTGTCTAGGAGACTTTTAATCCTATCAGAGATGTATATACCAATAGAAAATATATAGAACCTCTAGAACTTCTATTTTTTATTTCTATTTTGCAGAATATTGGTCTAATCTGAGGTTAATTGCAGCGACATGATCAGTGAGGATTCATATAACCGACCCAACTTATTTGTGATTCAAGTGCATTGTTGTTGTTATTGTATATGCTTAAGAAAAATAAATAATGCAGCTGTAGTCCAGGAAAAGCGAGGAGCTATATGCATTTCAGGAGAGAGTAATCACACCCAGATTGAAGTGCTTAGCAAGAGTATCGTTGGCCGCATCCCTGAAGGAATTATTGATATCCCTACTCACTCAGAAATTCGTCGCTGGACTAGTAATTCTTGGAAGCAAGCACATGGAGTCAATATTTATGAGATGGGCCAGAATCGGTTTCTCTTTGAATTCTCTTCGAAGATAACTGCTGAGCACGTCCTGAAAGGTGAATGGTTCTAGAAAATGCACAAGGTCCATCTACAATGGTGGACACCGACAGTGAGCTCTATTCCAAGTAGTGAAAAATTAAACCATGTGTGGATAAGGCTCGCTGGTCTGCCTATCCAGTTATGGTCTCATAATGTCTTCAAAGAAGTGGGCGATTATTGCGGTGGTTGGTTACAAACAGAAGAGGAGACGGAGCTCAGAAATCACTTAAAATGGGCAAGGATAAAGGTGAGAGGGGATGGGGAATCAGTTCCGAAATCAGTGAAGATGGGTTTCGAAGGGTTAATTTCAGAGGCGGATCCAGGATTTAAACTCTGTGGGTTCAACTTTTAAGATTTTTAACATTGAACCCATAAATTTTTAAAGTTATGGGTTCAAATCTATTATTTTCGCAATTTTAGTGAATTTTTATACATAAATTTCTACTCTGCGTCGAAAGTTATGGGTTCAATTGAACCCGTAACTACCATTGTGCATCCGCCCCTGGTTAATTTATCATATTCAGGTGTGGTGTGAGGCACCCGTGAGAACTTTCGCCGGAGAAGGAGGAGGAGAGAAGGCTTCGGACAGCTGGGCCGTAGAGGATGAGTATGCGTCAGGGAGGGGGGCTCTAGGTAAAGATGTGACAGGGCACGAGGGTTCTTCTACAGTGGCAGAGATACAAGTTGTTCCACAAATCAAAATTTTGGAATCCACACGTGGCTTCTCACGTGGGAGAAAAGCTCAAGAATTGGTCTCAATTCAGAAGTTAAGTCAGTTAAAAAGCTCCTTGGGCCCAGATTTGTTGGCCCAAAGCTTTCCAGATTTTTTAACACATGAGGGCCTCCAATATGAGCCCAGGCCCGATTCCTTTATGGAAGAGTTAAATGCAAATTATGCTGCTACGATATCAGTCTCTTTAGCGATGCAGAATGTAACAGACACCAAAGATAAAGAGAGAGAAAAAAGATTCAGGAAAAGAAGGGGATGGAGAAGAACAAAATAAGTCCAATGAAGAAAATTCCATGACAGTTTTTGAAGAATGTGGTAATTCTCTCGAAGCTCCAAAAGGAGAGAACATACAGACAAGTGAAGGAAGCAAAGAAGAGAGCTGGGTAATTGAAGATGCATAACAAACTTACAACATGTAGAGATAGAAAAGGATCCAGAATTCGAAGCATCACTATGGGTTCATCAGAATATAATCCGGCATAACAAAGAATTTGGAGTGGATTTACAAGGATGCGAGAAAGAAGCTTTAGAGTTATTCATGAAGATTGATGAGAAGAGGCAAGCAAACAAAGAACATTCAGACATGCAAATGACATAAACTCCAAAAGTTTCTAAAGAAGTAAAGAACCCAGATATTGGGAGCAAATTCAAGAGCGATGGTACCAAAAGTAGGGGGAAGTATTATTATTCATGATCAATGAAGGTGAATATTGTCTCATGGAATGTGAGGGGGCTAACTCGATACAGGAAAAGATTGTTGATCAAGAGTTTGATTCACAGCTGGATAGCAGATGTTAATTGCTTCCAAGAATCCAAGGTGGGGGATATTAGGGAAATTATTAAAGAACTTTGGGCAAATAGATGGGGAAAGTTTGCACAATTGGAAGCTAGTGAGACTAGAAGGGGAATTGTAGTACTTTGGGATTGCAAAATTTAGGAAGGTGCTTATTCAATTTCTTGTAAATTCTCTGGTAAATCTCAAGATTTTACTTGGCATTTATCTAGTGCGTATGCTCCAAACGATAGAAAAGAAAGAGAAAATTTTTGGCGGGAGTTGGCGGGTGCTAGAGGTCTTTTTGATTCGATAGGTTTTTGATCTCAGTGGACTGGAATGAAGGCTTCAGAAACATCAAGCATACTACACTTCATAGAATCACATCTGATCATACACCCCTACGATGTTTCAATGTGGAAATTGGGAACCTGCTAGGTCTTATTTCAAGTTTGAAAATTGGTGGCTGCAAAGTGATGGTTTCAAAGATAGAATTAAAGGATGGTGGGAGTCTTTTATATGTGAAGGGAGACCTGATTTTATTTTAGCTTTTGAATTGAAAGCTTTGAAGGAGAAGCTTAAAGAATGGAGCAAAACCACTCAAGGAAATCTGGAATTACAAAAAGCAAATATTGTCAATCAACTTGCAGAATTGGAAGAGTAACAGGATCAAAGGAACTTGAATGAAGAAGAAATCTACACAAAAACTGCCTTATCAATGGAATTTGAGGAGATTGCTAAATAAGAGGAGGTGGCTTGAAGACAAAGATCCGGAGCTCTTTGTTGTGGAGAACGTTGTAGACATCAAAAGAGAAATAGTACCATTCTACCGGAAGTTGTATACAGAATCAGAGGTGTGGAGACCACAAGTTAATCTTAGGGACTGCCCTATGATTACCCCAAAGGAGAAAAATGTTGCAAAGTCCATTTGGTGAAAGGAGATATGGGAAATTGTTAAGTCATGTGCAGGGGATAAAGCTCCTGGATCGGATGGCTACTCTATGGCTTTCTTTAGCCATTGCTGGGAAGTGATTCACAATGAAGTAGTAGCAGCTGTTCAAAAATTTCCATGCTCAAGGAATATTTGAAAAAGCTTCAATGCTACCTTTGTAACATTGATACCTAAGAAGGTTGGAGCTGAGGAGCTAAGAGACTTCAGGCCTATCAGTCTTATTGGTAGCGTTTACAAAATCATCTCAAAGTTGCTAACAGAGAGACTCGAGAGGGTGGTGAATAAATTGGTGGATACACAACAGATGGCCTTCATAAGAGGCAGGCAAATTGTGGATGCTATTTTAATAGCAAATGAATGTGTAGATACAAGAACCAAAAGTAAAGAACCTCGAATATTATGCAAATTGGATGTTGAGAAGGCATAAGATCATTTAAATTGGAAGTTCCTACTAGGTACTCTCGTGAAAATGGGCTTTGGAGAGAAATGGATTAATTGGGTCAAATTTTGTATCAGCACGGTCAAATTCTCAATACTAGTCAATGGTTCTCCAGCTGGATTCTTTCCTTCTAAAAGAGGTTTGAGACAAGGGGATCCCTCGTCCCCCTTCCTCTTTATCATTGCCATGGAAGGTCTAAATCATATTTTAGAGATAGCTCAAATCAAAAACAACTAGATTACGCAGTGTTGTCAAAGGCACGCTTAAAGCGCGTTTAAGCCCTGAAGCGAGGCTCAAAACATGTTGAGCGCTTCGCCTCGCTTTGAGGGCGCTTCAGTGTCGCATCAAGGCTCTAAAGCATACTTTTCCTTGTCAATGAATGCAATCCTAAAAAGGCAACACTAAACAATTGATATTCCATTTCATCGTAATTCTTTTTCAATTTTTTTTGTTTGTATGTGTTATTCATACTTATAATTATTGGCCTTGGACTACATATAAATATTTTTACTTTTTCTACAATTCCGCCTTTTATCATTAAAGCCCAAGCTTTATTTGCGTTCTACGCTTAAAGCCCTAATGGACCTTAGAGTCTTTTTGCGCTTTTCGCCTTTGACAACACTGGATTAGGAGTTTCAAAGTGAGTTCTAGGGTCGGTAGCAATTTGGTGATATCTCATATTCAATATGCAGATGATACACTGGTCTTTTGTGAAGCTGATAAGAACCAACTGATGATGCTGAGGGTGATCTTCATTCTCTTTGAAGCCACATCTAGATTACACATTAATTGGAACAAGTTTTATATATCCCGTTAATGAGCTGGAAGATATTCATAGCTTAGCTGGAATTCTTGGAGGAAGGACTGGGGAATGGCCAACAGTTTATTTGGGGATGCCTTTAAGGGCCAAGAGTAAGTCAAAGGGGATATGGAATGGGGTGTTAGAAAAGTGGGAGAAGAAGCTGGCAAATTGGAAAAATCAGTACCTATCTTTGGGGGGTAGATTGATTCTAATTAATTATGTGCTTGATGCAATGCCTACTTATATGATGTCTCTCTTTCCCCTTCCATGCAAATGTATTGAAAAGGAAGATGCATTGCGAAGAAACTTCTTATGGCAAGGTAAGAGTGAAAATAGAAAAATTCATTTGGTTAAATGGGTGTCTCTTTTAGCTAGTAAAAAGGAAGGGGGTCTTGGGATCAAGAATTTGAAAGTCCAGAACCAAAGTTTGATGATGAAATGGCTTTGAAGATTTGCAGCATAAGATCAGCCACTATGAAAACTTGTGATTAAAATAAAATATGAAATGGAAGGAGAATGGACAACCAAAGCAATTAATAATCCATATGGGATCAGTCTCTGGAGATCTATTAGAAATTTATGGCCTAAAATGATGATCAAGTCTAGAGTCAGAGTTGGGGATGGAATGAAGATATCCGGGAAGACAATTGGCTAGGACAAGGAGCTTTGAAACAACTTTTTGCCAGACATTCATTCCCTAAATCAACAGCAAGCAGCAACATTTGGAGAGGTATGGGCAAACCAAAGTTGGAACCTAACCTTCAGATGACTTCTGAAGGATTGGGAGATTGGCAGAGTAACACAGTTCTATAATACTCTGGAGCAGTTTAAAAGGATCTCAACTAGGAAAGATTGCATGATATGGCAAGGGCATAGGCAAGGAAAGTTTTCAGTTAAATCTGCATACAAGGAGTTCAAGTTTACAAACAATCAGATTGGGTGTTGGCCATGGAAGATGGAAGATGATATGGAAAGTTAAGATTCCACACAAAGTTGCATGCTTTACATGGTTATTGGCAAAAGAAGCAGTGTTGACTCAGGATAACCTTATCAAGAGAGGTTATCAACTCTGTTCCAAGTATTACTTATGCGGACAAGAGGCAGAGACAATAAATCGTCTATTTTTACATTGTAATTGGACAACTCAGTTATAGAGGATATTCATTAGTTGGAGGGGCATCAGATGGACTATGCCAAGAAGAATATTTGAGGTACTAGCATGCGGGAACAACGAGGGTATCTCTTCTGGAGAGAAAGAGAGATGGAGGATTGTCCCTGGTTGCATTTGGTGGACAATTTGGGAAGAAAGAAATCAAAGATGTTTTGAGGACAAGGCCAGTAGCATCCAAAAATTGAAAATGAAATGTCTTGTCCTGTTCTATTTTTGGTGTAAACAAGAAGTCTTAGAAGAACCTGAATCTATTTTTGATGTATTAGAATCCTTATGAGAAGACTAAGGACTAGAAGTTTGTTTTCGTTCTTGTAAATATGGGCGACTACACGCCCTTTGTGTAGTGTGTTCTCAATATACAAATATGTTACCTTCTCAACAAAATAATAATAATAATAATAATTACCAGAGCCAGCAGCATGAATTTCACTTGTTGATCAGAAAGGAGTGTGGATTATGGAGCATATAGGAAGAGACTTTGAGACAATAAAGTGAAGTTTAAAAAGCAGTCAGTAAACCAACCTGAAATCCAAAAGTGTAATGCAGAAAATCAAACAAATCAACGCTCCTTGTTGATGGTAAAGAAAAATTTCCAGGCAATTTTGGAAGGCCTCTGAAGTACTTCAAAGCCGATACTGCTGCACGTACCTGACGTTTTGCTGAATCCCATCAGAACAAATATGCAAGAGTTTTTAAGAGTGATAGAGGAAGGATGATCGACCTCAGGGAAAGACACAATAGCATTTGTAGTCGAAGTGGTGTCAAGGGGAATAATATTGTAAGCAATGTCCTCAGTCATAGCAGCATCTGTTTCCATCATGCGTTTAAGCTGCAAAGAACAAAGACACAGCACCAAAATGAGCCTTTCAGATGCACATGGAACAATAAGAATAAAAAGAAGGAATGACTACACATGCATCAGGAGCAAGAGAAAACTATTTGAATGCACATGCATGTGGAACTGCACTAGCACGTAGAAACATTTCGTGAAACGGCCCTGAGAAATTTCATAAAAAGTTTGAGCATGTGCTCTTCAGTCTTTACCACGTTAATTTTCATGTACGGCGGGAATTTTAAAAAATGATAATACTGACCAATAATCCCAAATAAGCAGCCTCGAGATTTTTTATTTTAAACCCTCTTGTAGAATGAGGAATGAGGAATGTTAGCAACTTGCTACTATGAATAGGGAAGAAAAATTACGAGTGAAATGAATACTATCATGCAGCAGGAACCAGAAAAAATTGAAAATGCGGAATAACAAAAAAAAAATCCAAAAAAAGGGAAAAAATTGAATGCAGAACCTATCCAACTCATAGGCATTGGAACAAATAGATGATATACAAGTAGCTGAAAAGGCTTGAAAACCTGATTATGGTATGAGAAAATCCAAGTTTATAAATTAATTTGCCTTGTCAAAAGATTTTATATAATCTTCACTAAAAAAGTTAAGTGTTTCCCAAATCTTCACTAAAAAGTTAAGTGTTTCCCACTCAAAGCATGGAGAGAGGATTACTGATTACTTAAAAGAGGCAATTAGTAGTTGAGTTTAGATGTGGACTGTGGATTATACTAAAGTAGATGCCTCTGTTTTTTCTTTTTCTTTCTTGGTTCGATTTTTTTTAAAAAAAAAAAGGTAAAGTGTCCAGTATATTCAAAAAAACATCAGCACAAACTTTGTGCTGGAAGCCAAAATAGGCAATTACAATATGGAAATGCAAAAATTATAGTCCTTCATCTTAATCTTTTGTAGAGAGTTGGTTGCATCTTCAAAGCATCTCTGGTTCCTTTCTTTCCAAATTATCCACCAAATAGGTGTTGGGACAATTTTCCATCTGTTTTTGTCCGTGGTAAAGTCTATCTTTGTGTTCCAGCATAATAAAAGATCAGAGGTTCTCCCTGGCATTGCCCATCTAGCACCTCTGAGATTAATGAACAAATCCCATAACTGGCTGGTCACTCTACAATGAAGCAACGGATGGCTGATTGTCTCAGCACATTCACATTCCCACACAGAGTGAGGACAGCCTCCCTAATTACCAACCAGGTAAAGCATGCCACTTTGTAAGGCACTTTTACTTTCCATATGTGTTTCCAAGGCCATAAACTGAGTTGAAATCCCTCCCGGTTCAAATCTTTGTATGTTGAGCTGACTAATACTATGTTTTGCCATCTGAGTGTATCTTCACCCTCCTGTAGTCCACTACATTGTTCTAGTGTTCTATAAAATTCAATCATTCTAGGCACCTCCCAATCATGTAGGAATCTTCTGAAGGTCATATTCCAACCCTATGTAGACCATAGTTCCTTCATAGTAAGCCCATATTGTTGACTCAAAGTGTAGATGTCAGGATATAGTTGTTTTAGACTTCCAATTCCCAACCAATTGTCCTCCCAAAACAATGTTTTCCTTCCATCTTTCACAATAAGACTCAGTTTATCTTTCAAGTTTGGCCACAAATTCCTTATCTTTCAGGTTTGGCCAGCAATTCTAGAGTAATATTGTCACCAAAACATATGAAGAAAGGTGGACTGTAGTTATCAAAGAGAATTGTGGGATTATCACCAAGTGTGCTTAAGCCGTTTGTAACTGAACACATAAGTTACAGATGCAACAGCAATTTCACGTCATCCAAATGTTTCTTGGTAACATAACAGAAATACCTCCATCGATCGAGTATTCTATTGATAAGGCTATTCTAAGCAATTGCATGCTGCAAAATGTGACTTCTATTTCAAGGAACGTTCCCCACGCAAAACTCCAAGGCCGGAAGACCTTCTCAATGAAAAGGATCATAATGAGAAATCAAAAAGCCAACAAAGAGGACTCGGCCAGCTATTTAGAGTAGCCCGGTGCACTAAGCTCCCGGTATGCGCAGGATCCGGCGAAGGGCCAGACCACAAGGGTATACCGTAGGCAGCCTTATCCTACATTTCTGCAAGAGGTTGTTTCCACGGCTCGAACCCGTGAACTCTAGGTCACATGGCAGCTATTTAGGGATATAAAAGAAGTTGAGCATAAAAGGCAAGCATGTGCACACTTAAATAAGTACAAGTACAAAGAGACCAAACCTCCTTGGGTATTAAGCGATCTGCTTCTTCGGGGGAAACCTCCTTAGTCAATTGTTCGAGGACATTTCCCAAAACCTTAAGAGTCGCTAAAACCTTTTTCCTTTTGACAGTCTTACGCTCCAATCTATTTCAAGAGGAAGTAGAAACATAACAAGTCAACCAACTAAAATAACATCTCAACAAAAGGACAAATTAATATTTTTGATAAGGTAAGTAATTTTATTAATAATGGGAAAATATCCCGTATACGAACAGTAAAAAAGGACAAAATATATTTAAGATCTACTAAAGAAAACTTATCAACTGGGTCCAAACACAGGTAAATTGCACTCTTGGCTCCAGTCCTCCAACCCACCCCAGCTTAGCCAATAAATGAAAATAGCCATTTCTTACTTCTATCTGACGAAATTCATTCAAGGACTCTAACCTCCCGTGAAACTACATGCTATTGGATAGGAGGCTATCCCAAATTGTTAATCGTTCCACATAGGTTGAGGGAATGAAATGTTATCTCCTTATATGGTCTTGAGCGATTCTCACCCGATGAGCTAACTTTTCAGGGCGAGGTAGGTCCAACATCCATTTTTTTAACATGGTAGCCAAACCCATCCATAATCTTGGTTAACCCAGTGTCAGGTATGTTATGTCATCCACGCTCTAAATTCTTAGCCATGGACATGAAAGGGTGTGTTAAGTGTCTCGCATTAGTTGAGGGAATGGATCGTTGTTTCCTTTTATGATTTTGGGCAGTACAATACTTACCTCATGAGCTAGCTTTTGAGATTGAGTTAAACTCAAGGTTTATTTTCTTAACACAATCCATGCTATTCTCCCAAATGGAACATGATAAAAGATTGGATGTGTGCACTAGAGATTTCTTTTCAGAGAATATGAAGAGTAATAACTTACTATTAGAGAACTAATAAGAATGATGCGTATTCTCGGAGAACTTTTCAAGCAAGTCAACAGAAAAAACAGTAACTAAAAGATCGGCAATCAAAAATATTAACAAGGACAAGTAGCTCCCTATTGTGACTCAGAAATGAAACAGAGATCAGAAAAATCTGTATCTCGAAAAACATACTACCTAGTAGACCATTCAGGCTTTTTGGCATGGTACCTGGACTAATCAGGCTTGTATACTTCCAGCATGTATGCATTATGACTATCTCCTGTAGTTCTAGATTTGCATGAGGATCCCATCCCTTTATAGTGGCGGAGTAAAGATCAAGTACTATCTTTGAATAATCCAGGTCATTGACAAAGTAACCAAGTGGGAGATACACAATAATGATATACACAAAAAGGCTCCGACAAAAGATTTTGTCATGCTATATGCTGTTAACACTACTTCATACTTGCAAATGCATTAATGGTGGATTAAAATACAGAACCCTAGAAAAATAAAGTCTGACTTTGACATAACAAAAAGTTCTACTAACTTAAAGCATTAGAAAAGGGGTACACAAAAGACACCGGCCCTCAGCCCAAAAAAGCAGAAAAAGTAAGTTTCACTCTGACATAACAAAAATTGGCACATTATAAGCATTAGATGATGGGCCACCTAAGAGGTAAATTATAACATAGTGGGGAAGGAGAAACAGGGATCCTTTCAGCTTGACCAGACAGGAGAAAGAGAAATCCTAGTACTTCTTTTTTTATAGGTAAAAAGATATGTTATATAAAAAAATAAAAATAAAAAAGAGATATTCTATTACACCTTCTTTATTCTTCGTTGACTATGGAGAGACTACAGAAGGTACAGGGACCTATCACGTCTTGCAAGCTCAAAATGTTCCATTGCTTTTCAATTCAGAAGCATCAATAGTATTTATGGGAAACAGAAATTTCATTTGCAAGGCAAGAAGAAATGCAATTCTAAGCAGAAAGATATCATAGCTAACAATAAAGTTAAAACTGTAATTCTGACAGCTATGCAAGTGGGGTAAAATACAAGCATGGAGGTCTTCTAGAGGATAACAACTAAAGAGAAAGCTGCGAGTAACTTCACTTACTCTCCCAGATTACCACTGAAGACACCAGATTCCCTCAATTTCAGTTCCTCCTCTCGTAACTTATCCACGTTATGCCTTTCTCTGTACCGTTTGTAGAATTCTTGTAAGAGAGTAATATCCTGGCTTCTATCAATGGTGCCACCCTCCCGCTTCGCTAGCTTTTGCTATAAGATTAGGCAGGAGATGGGAAGGAAGTCAGAACTTAACCAATATCTAAATAACTGTAAACACACCCTAAAACATGTAAAATACAACTGTCAAAACTAATTTATAATGCATCAGTTATGTGGAGTTCCTGCAGATCTCTAAGATTAGAAGTCCTGACACCAGGCATGGTACAATATAAAAAATGGAAGCAATAGAGAATTGTCCAGAACTCCAACGTTACCCGATAGTAACCCAAATCAGTGAATCTCTTCAAATAGAGATACTGGCACTCAAAAGGACCAAATATTTTATGTATTCAACAGAAGAAATATTTGAATACTTCGTGAAAATCCATTTTTCCTTTTCCTCTAACAAAGTGATACATATCATGAGTACACAAAGGAAAAAATCACAGACATACCTTGATTACAGACATCAAACCAGTCTTGAACTGCAAGACACCCCTCCCCTCACTGTTAGGATCCAAACTTTGAGCCAAGGAATAGGCATGCTCGCATACTGCAGAAAATTCACCAAATTGCCAACAGAGAGGCATGTTGATTAGTCCAAACATCGGCAGATTGCATATCAGCTTTCTATACCAATCAACCAACTATATCTCAATCCAAATTTAGATGAGGCCAACAATATTAACCCTTTGTATCCGTTCCACCCTATTCATGTTTCAATATTTAATAATCAAAGAATTCGTCATATTCTTACGTTGATTACGAACCAACTACAACCCTCCTTTATCCGTGCATGAGACCCGCCTATCTTTGCGAAGCTCACGTAGAGTGAGTTTGCATACAGCTTTTCGAGAAAACGCATAATCAGAAGTATCTAAAGACGTAAAACTAGGACAATCTAAAAGGTACTCCCGAAACTATAGCTATATAAATTACAATTACTACAAAAGAAAGAAGGTGTACGCTGTCATAATTCGATGCCATTACAAATGAGAGAATCTTGATCACATTTCCCCTCTAAACTTAGGTGGTATATATTAACCAGTCATCTAACACCAAGTTGTGGATATTTTCCATTGTACTTCAACAGAGCAACTAAAGAAATGAGCTCATTACATAATTTGTATGTCAAGCATGAAAAGTCAATAAGGCTCATGAGGAGATCACTTACATACTCTTGACACATTTGGGTCCTCGTCTTGAATCTCATCCGCAGCTCTTAGAATGTCATCTATGTCCCTGTTATTCGCGAGGGAAGATGGGACATTCGCAGAAATGCCTCCCGCCGGTCTCCCAGCGGCAGCCCTATGTCCACGTAGTGCTGCTCGCACCAACCGTTCCCACAAATCTTCCACTCGAGACATCTCCTACAAAAGCTCCAAAGGTATGCAAGAATAAGACCATTGGTACCAGTGGAAATCACGTAGAAGAAAATACAAAGAAGAAATTCCAGCATATCTAGCATATCATCCAGAATGCAAAAAGCAAAGGGAATTAAGTAAAACTCCAACATCTAAAATTTCAAGTGTGAATCCATTAGCAATCTAACACCCAAAAAAAAGGAAAACAAACAAATTTTAAACTCCGTCATCAATTTAACACTAGCAAAGGTAACCAAAAATAAATTGAGATAAAATAAAAATTACAGTCACAGAGAGTGTGCAGAAGCAGAAGAACAAAAGCTGGAGAACTTCAAATATGAAAACGTTTATGCATTGCCAAAACTGGAAGAAGTCATTCCTTCACTAAACGAACTAGAACACAAATAGCTAAATCGTTCATTAAAATGCAATTAAATTCAAAATTAACTGTGGGAAGTATAAGTTTTTCTACAGCAATATAACATTTTTCGAAAAAATTGCAAATACTGTGCACTAATTAAAAAATAAATAAAAACACGTAAAAACTCGTGTTTTAAGGAAAATTGAAGAATGTGAAATCAGAATTATCCATGGAGGCTGACCTGGTAGGAGATCTCGCCGGGTAATCACCGGAGATAAAACCCTAAGAAGATTTGAGCTGAAGAATGAGGAATATTGAAAGGGCTTTTGTGTAAAGAGAGAGAAAATCAGTGGGTGTTTTTGTTTTTTTTTTTTTTTAAATGAAAATTTTGAGAGAGGAAATCACAGGGAATATAGGAGGAGAGTAGAAGAGTGATTGACCTGGGGATGAAAAAGAAAGGTGGTTGACCGGTTTACCGGCTATAGCCGGTAGGTTTTACTGAGTCTCCCTATTTTTGCTTATTTTGAATTGGAAAGTTTTGATTAGTATAATAACGCGGAGAAGAAATAACGTACTATTTCGGGATTTTTTCCGGGACCTTCGTGATTAAGGACCTGCTTTTCTATCTTTTTTCCATTTTCTCTTTTGCCATAAACCTTTTTCCAAAATATGGTCAATCCGTGCAAATTAGCTCGATATTATATTAGAGTTTAGCTAACTTTTAAATTGAATTAGGTAAAGTAATTATTCTTTAATGCAGTGATAAAATTTGAATAAAAATACTTTCACCTAAAACATAAATAACTTAGAACAATCGATGCTGGAGCTCAAAACTTTTATAAGCAAAACTCAAGCATATTGTATTGGAGTGAAAATTTTCTCTACAAAAATCCTTGTATATTTACTGGAATTCAAAAGTCTTTGTATATAAAACCGCAATAGTGTACTGGAATTTAAGCTTTTACAAGTACAAACTCTAATCTCCGGCATAATATGCTGAATTTTGCCGTAAAAAATACTTGTAATAATCATGGGCAGCTCAATGAAATTGGATGCTTAAAGCCAAAACTTAAAGAAGTTGTAAGGAAATCGTATTAGTAATGTGACAGTGGTTGAACAAATAGATTTTAATCATGTATCAAGAAAAATTAACAAATTTCTTTCAAGGTTTTAAGTTTTCTTTTTATAGTGTTTCACAATATAATATTGTCTAATATTCTAAATTTTTGAGTTAAATTATTCAAATATTCATATCTACTAATAAAATATTTGATAATTAGAACCAATGTCACGTAATGAAATAAAATGTTAATGTTTGTTCGGCATCCTTTATCGCCAACATAGAGACTATAAGCTATTGCGAGACAATCATGAGTATACATTATTACCAGTTGAAGAAAGCATGGTGCTAATGCTAGCTAAATACCAAATCCATACCAAGAACTATGCATAGTAAGATGCCAACCGATATCATTCACATATTAACCAAATACAAGTACGATCAACGTACATATAAGTTGTTACCAACACATAAACCAACTGTCATATTGTGCATTATATTAGACAAAGGGATGTCATATTATAACCACAAAACATACAATCAAAAGTGATAATAAGACATCCTAATGCTACCATGAACAACTAAGAATAAAAGCTAAAGTTTTTACTAGTCCTACTCCCACCATCATTCATTATAGATTCGAGGTAACACAAAAAATAAATAGCTTTACTGTTGTGCTTTTTCATTTCCCTTTCTTGCATTTAGCTTGTCCATTTTTTGTTTCTCCAACTGTATACTAGTTGTAGCAGTATCACCAACAAAATTAATTATTCTTGTTCCACTTGATATTGGTTGTTTCTGCCTTTGTTAGAGTCTAGACTTTACCTCTGAAACACTTCTTGGCCTTATATCTAGCCTTCTTAATCTCAAAATAAGGATTTTTATTATTGTTGGATTGTTGCATATGCACCTTTGGTGTTGGCATCTTTTAAAATATTAATAATGATATCAGTTCCTACATTACTCTTCCTCAAGGCATGACATAATTATCAAGTTTGTTATATTCATCAGTATAGCTACCTTCCAAATTCTTCAATATTATTTTTTGTCTCTCTTGCACTTTGAAAATGAAGCATTAATGTTAAAAGTTATTTTTAGATGTACTTTGATCTCTTTAATCTTATATTTTGAGGATTCCGGCAACTTTTCTTGAAATAATGTGCAATAGTAGTAGCATCAACCCTCTGGTTATCAAAAGCATGATTACACTCATGTTTAGCTTCTAATGTCTTGACCTTAACACTTGTATTCCTCTTATCTTTAGAATTTAGGCAAATAAAAATGAATTCATCATCCTCACATACATATCTGACCTTTATTGTGTTACTTTCAACTAGTGTTAAATCATAACCATTGGCAAGGACATACAAGTTCATGAATTTCCAGCTTCAGATATATCTTTGAATGTCATGGACATATCTATGTCCTTGTAATCAACCAACCTATCAGCAATTACCCTATTTTTTCTTTTGTTATTGCCTCTAATCTATCAGAATCATAACCTGAAACATCTTCATTATTACAGTCACTATCATCTGTGTCATCTTCATTGTTAGAATTACTATCATTTGATTTACAATTACTAGCTGCTTCATCTACTACTAAGTATGACTTAGTGTGTTGCACTATATTTTGAACATCAACAGACAATTCATTATCCTCTACATCAAACAAGTTAATAATATTAAACTGGTCATTCGATGGGTCGGCACTTTCTAATTTTAAAAACGGGTCATGCCAACATGTCTGATGTCTTCCCGCTTAATAAGGAGTATTTGTATAAAGTTGGGTAACGGTGAGGATAGATGTGGCCCTATAGATAACGGAGGGTACATGTGAACAATTTATCAAAGTAGAGGGGTATATTTGGACCTTTTTTCCATTCCTATATTACTTTCTACGGAAAAGGGCCTGATATATCCCTCTACTTTATTTTATTGTTCAATCATGTCCCCCGTTATACTTTCCGTCCAAATTTACCATTGTCGTCCATCAAAGTTTTATATTTGCCCCTATTTTAATGGTCGGGACACGTGGCACATTCTGAATACGGAAAAGGGGCTGATATATCCCTATATTTTATTGTTCAATCCTAGCCGTCGTTATACCTTTCGTCCAAGTTTAACCATGTCCTCCATCAAAGTTCTATATTTGCCCCTATTTTAATGGCCGAGACACGTGGCATATTTTAGGAGAAAGAACCAGTACAAAACAAAAAAACTCCAAACCGCCATAGAACCCATGACCCGCATGCTCGTTTTTCCTCTAATAATTTATTTCTAAACTTCTCTTAAATAAAAACTTTTAATCCATGTAAGAGATTATCTTAGTCTGACAAAGAGATGCGGTTCAAAGACACAATTTCCGGCGCTGGCGTGACTTCGTGAATGGTCTTGAGTTCTTGGGCATGTATAAAATCTTACTATATTTATTTTAGCTGCAGAAATTACTTCACCAGCTTCATTGAACTGTTCGAAATTGGACTTGACCTCCTATCACTGTTTTGAGATCGTCGGAGAAAGAATTCCATCAAGCCCGTCTGAAATTTCAAATTTTCTGCCACACCTATTTTGTTTTTTTCTTAAATCAATGAGATTGAAAGAAAATATATATGCAAGGAATTGTGGGCAACTTCAAGCAGTTTTGTTTTCAAAGGTGGAGTTTCATTCAGTGATAACAAGAGGAAAAAAAAATTTTAAGGGAGTGAGGAGTAAGAAAACAGAAATAAAGAAAAAAATGGTGGCAACAAGCAAAGAGATGACATAACCTTGTGTCTTTGAACATCATCTCTTTGTCAGACTAAGATAATCTCTTACACGGACTAAAAGTTTTTATTTAAGAGAAGTTCAGAAAAAAATTAAGAGAGGAAAAATGAGCATGCGGGTCATCGGTTCTAGGGCGGTTTGAAGTTTTTTTATTTTTGTACTGGTTCTTTCTCCTAAAATATGCCACGTGTACGGGCCATTAAAATAGGGGCAAATATATAACTTTGATGGAGGGCAGGGGTAAACTTGGACGGAAAGTATAACGAGGGATATGATTGAATAATAAAATAAAGTATAGGGATATATCAGGTCATTTTCCGTATTCAGAATGTGCCACGTGTCGCGGCCGTTAAAATAGGGGCAAATATAAAACTTTGATGAACGGCAGGGGTAAATTTGGACAGAAAATATAACGGGGGACGGGATTGAACAATAAAACAAAGTAGAAGGATATATCAGGCCCTTTTTCGTACTTTCTATTGGTTAAAGAAATAGATAATTTACATTTTACTTGTGAAAAAAAGAAAATATTTTGCTAGTTAACTGACTTTATTTATGTTTTCTAATATAAACTTACGACTGTATATGCTTTGGTCAAAAGGATTTTAAGAAAAAACTTAAATCTTCTAGAGTTTATGTACTTTGGTGAAAGTAAAAGGAAGCACGACAACTTGTAAAATTGTATTGATAAAATTATAAAGCTGGAACAAAACTTAAGTTAAAAATACTAATTACGATGATTGAAGATGTTACACCCCGCAATATTATGACAATGTTACGTCCTGCAGTATTATATTACGATGATATTATACCTTGTAGTATGACATTACGGTGATGTTACGCTTCGCAGTATTAAGTTACGACGATGTTGCACCCTGAAGTATTGTACGTTAAATTTGCGTAAGGTAATTGATATCATTCCAAGTAAAAAAATTAATTGGGATTATAAGGATTATGCTATTTCACAAGCGATTAGTAAATTCATGAAGGTGAAAGGGGAAACAAGTCAAAGAAAATAAATTTTGTCCAAGTTTGATATTTTGGGATAAAATACGGCTCGAGCTAAAATACCTAGTATTTATGTACTAGTGTTATACAAGGTACTACATGACCATGCTAGTAAGGTGCATAAGGTATGTGAAAATGAGTAATATTTTAAGTAAGTAGGAATAGTTCTCAATTTTTCGGGTAATTGATTAATCGAAAAAGGGTCTGATATATTCGTGTACTATGGTAAATTGTTTAAAATTATCCCCCGTCATACTATTGGGCCATAAAAGTCTCTACCGTCTAACTATCCTAACAAATCTGCCCTTAGTTTGACAGAGGTGTCACATGGCATCCATCCTTGCCTCTTTTTAAATCTGAACACATAAGAGATGACCCGCTCCATGAAACCCACCAACCCATAACCCATTTATAAACCAAATAATACCCCAAAGCCACTGACCAATGATTTATAACCCAAATTAAACCTCAACCCTAATTTATAATCCTACTGCCATCTCCATCAAACCCTCAATGCTATTAGCTCCATCAAGACAACCCATTTCAACAAATTTTATCATAAATGTCGGAATCTAGTGCTACATCAAAGAGGAGGTGCCATTGTGGAGAGATTGTCAACCACTTTCGATCGACCACACCTCAAAATCCCAGAAGAAGATTCTATAAATGTGCAAAACCTGAAGTAAGTTTGTTAATTGTTTGTACAAAACTGAAATTTTTATCCCTTCTAACCTAATTATTGTTCCTTTTTGTTAGAATGAGTCATGTGGATATTGGGAATGGCAAGACGAACCTTTTCTAGACCGAGCTTTGGTAAAAATCAATAAGTTGCAGTGTAAATTGGATGCTGCTAATGTTATAATTAATATGTTGAAGCACTTATTTGAGTCGTGCACGATATAAAGAGACAAGCTGTTGGAAAAAGTTGAAGATTTGGAGGTTTCAAAAAATATAGAAGTAAACAATGTAAGGAAAATCGAAGATAAAGTGGTTAAGATGAAGATGTTTATTTGAATTCCAGTTGCACTTATTGTTGATTTTATTGCGGCAATGTGGATGAAGTAAATTGTGTTTGTTAAAGATTGTCTATAGTCCATATTTCACTTGTTAATGTATGTTCCTAAATATTAGAGCTTTTTTTGCCATTGTAAAACAATTACATCAATTGTTAATGTATGTTTTGATGTTCCAAGTGCTAGTATTTTTTTCAAGTGCTAGTGTTTTGATGTTCTATCCATTGACTTGTCAGTTGTTTGAAATTAGTTTGAATTGTTTTATGGCATATGGTCCCTTTTTAAGTACTATATCTTAGTTTGAAAACATAGATCATCAAAACATAAACTTTGGTAACGATCATATGGGATCAATCTATGCATCTTGAGCTTTGGATAAGAAACAAATAGTGTTACTTCTGGATTTAATATCATATATACAAGCTGGACAACAAGCCAACAGTATTTTTCAAACACAAATGCTTACAACACAATACATCACCAATAATAACACCAAAAAAATGAAATTACATCACCAAAACACAGTAATTTCAGTAGTAGTTTTTTGGAACAACACCAAGAAACTGTATTACATCACCAAAAATACAGTAATTCTAGTAGTTACATCACTAAAACAGCACCTAATAATTATTTAATTACATCACTAAAACGGCACAAAAAACAATACAAAATAACTGTAATTATATCACCAAAGAAGACAGTAACTCCAGTAGTTACATCACCAAAACAAGACAAAAAAACTAAAATTACAGAATACTAAAAGGGACACAGCTATCTATAAGTTTGCAGTAAATACATCCCACACAACAAAAAAATTATACTTTTTTCTTCACTTTTTTCTCCTTGATTTCAGCTTCCCAATTCTTTCTTGCCCTTGTTTTTCCAACTGATTTGCAGTTACAACAGCCTTCCCCTTCCATTGTAATGTTGGGGCTGAATATGACAAATCTGTTGGTACACTAACACCACTATAATAACTTGTGAATTTGATTGACCTTGTTCCAGCTGGTATTTGTACTTGTTGTCTCATTCTAAGCCTTGTAGTTACTTCTGATATAATCCTTGGCCTAAGCACAACATTTTCTTCATGTCTAACTCTTGACATAAGCATTCTTCCAGGTGTAGGCATGAACCTAAGCCCACTGTCCTGGCTTGGTTGAGTGGCTTGAGGTGCTGAACAGTTGATATCATTTTCAACTTGAGGTTCAGTTTCATGTTCTATCAAACAACTTGGCCTCTTTCTTTGCTGCCTTACTTTTTATTTTTTTGCAGAACTGGTGGTTGCCTGCTCAGTTGTGGCAGCAGCTTGCTCGGGTGTGGCAGCATCCTGCTCAACTCTTCCTCTCTTACTTTGCTTCTTTCCCTTGATTAAAATAGTTAAAAAAGACAAGTTAGAAATATTCATGTCTAGTATGTAATACTTTGAAGTTAATGTAAAATAATTACATGACCACAGGTCTTTGCATTATAAGTTATTTCTCCACATTTGCTACAAGTCATAATTCTTCCTTTTCTGGGTTGTGACCACACTTCTTGTCTTTTAATTTCCTCATCCTTCTGCCTATCTCTCTTAACCTTAGGTCTACCAGCCAATTTCACAAGCTCTGGAGGCTCCATTGCTTGAGATGGTTCAATTTTTCAAAACTTTTCTCCCCTGACAGGTTGTATTTTGTGCCTATAAGTCAGCAGAAATGCCTCCTTGCTATACCACAAGTTGATTTCAATCATTGGATCACCATAGTCATGAAGTATAGCTCTAATAGCATGTGGACATGGGATTCATGTAAGGTCCCATGACCTGTAAGTGCACTTATTCACAGCCAAATTAACACAATGCTTGTCGGGTCCTTCTATTACTTCATAGCCATTTTGACCATTTGCATTTACTTCATAGACAGTTTGTGCAATCTGCAGGTTCTCATTATACAAGTCCATGCATTTTGGACTGAAATCATATCTCCAGCTCCTAACTTCTTCTTCACTTTCTCTTAACAAGTTCATGGTCTTGATTCTGATATCACCTAGCATCTTGATTACAGGCTCATGCCTTACATCCACAATCCACTTGTTAAATGATTTAGTCAAGTTATTATCAACCAAATGATTCTTGCATACAGTGTTCATATATGCTCTACACCAGGACCGGGGTGGGTACCTCAACAAAGCCTCTGCAGCATCTTTGTTTAAGCCACCTAATTTTCCTAGCTGATCCTTGAAATCTTTTGCATACGTGCACCATGCACACCACCATAAGAGCTTTTTGTTTTCGTCAATTTTGAACTGTTTGCACCAATTAGACTCAATATGTCTAACAAAGTACCTGTGATGTGCCTGGGGAAGGATTGTTTTGAATGCATCAAGCAGTCCCTGCAGAACAAACAAAGATGTTCACAATTGATTATCAAGTAAAAATTAATTTGAAGATTGAATAACAGATTAGAAATTTCAAAAAACTTCACCTTTTGCATATCTGACATGCATGTGATTCCTTCCCCTTCCTTGAGGTCCAAAGAAAATTGCAGCAGTTGTAGGAACCAATTCCAAGTATTTTTGTTCTCCTTATCAACAACTGCCAAGCCAAAGGGTAAAAATGATTATGTGAATCCTATCCAACTGCTACTAACAGCTGGCCTTTGGCTTTGCCCTTCAAAAAGGTATCATCCAAACCAATAAAAGGTCTCAATCCTAGATTGAAACTCAGCTTCAAAGCATGAAAACACACATACATTCTCAAGAAGCTTCTTCTTCCTTCTTCAAGTGCACTATTTGAAAGTTTAACAACCACATCACTACCAGGGTTACTTTCCATCAATTCATTGGCATAATCCTCTAATTTATTGTACTCATCTGAAAAACTACCATATAGTGACTCCAATACCATCCCCTTTGCCCTCTTTCACTTCCCACGACTAACATTTAGCTCAAAGTTTCTCTTCAAATCTAATGTTGTCTCCCTAACCTTGTTCTTAGGATTATCTTGTAATTTCTTCTTGAAATATAGTGCAATGGTACTAAAATCAACAGTTTTGCTATCAAATGCAGTGCCACAATCATGTTCAGAAGATAAAGTCTTGATTTTAACCCCGCCAAACTTTTCTTTTGATATTAAGCACACAAAGGGACAACCAACAATATCACAAGTATACCTAAGCTTTTCTAGGTCACTCTTCTCCAATTTCAATCTTTTCTTGTCAGCTAGAGAATATAACTTCATACACTTCCTAACTTCTTGTATGCCCTTAAATGACATACCTTTGTATAGCTCTTTAAAGTCACTAAGTTTTTCATTTATTTCCCTAATCTTTTGTGCTTTAAGTGCTTCTAATTCTTCAGAATTGTATCCTTCAGAATCAGTACCAGAGTCAGATCCTACATCACTTAAGCTGCAATCAATACCAATATCATCCATAATTTTATTAGATTCTTCTTCATATTTTTTAATATTGGAAATAAAGTAAATAGGGGGCACACATTCATCTGCACCACATAGGTTCACCACATTGAATTCATTGCATAATAACCTTTGCAAATATCTAATACCATCATCCCTCCCAATCACATAAAATTTACCAGATGGGGCAGCAACTATAAGTTGTTAAACCCCTAAAAATCCTAGATCATTTGTGAATTCATTGACTATGTATATGTATGAAAGTAAGTCGGAGTCATAACCTGTCCAAATCTTCACCAATTTTCCTGTGTAGACAACTTTAGGCTCAATAACCCAATCACCATCGTAATTGAATATTAAGTCAACTAGCACCATCTCCAACAACCTATAAAACACAACAGAAAAAAATTAATGTATAAGTCAGTAGTGAGAATGAATAATTAATGCCAAAAAGAAATAAATTTTTATGACAAGAGGTCCCCCCCCCCCCCAAGAAGAATCCAAAATACCCAAATACTTTAATCAGATGGCTACGCAATGCGAAACCATCATTATTAATAAACAATAAAAAATACATAATCTTCAGAAAACACGACTATATTTTATTAACAAAGACAAAACATAAATCCAACATAACCCCACAAAGCAGAGAA